>JAJMZN010018699.1:0-14340 GCA_023807165.1 Diplodinium dentatum
TACCTAAATGAGAAATAACTTTATATTTGCTAAATTATATTTAAATCTATATAAATAATTTTAATTTTGCATTTCTATAAGAATTTCATTATTATATATAAAAAAAGATTATTTACATTATAATCTAACTAATTTAGTCTTTTTTAAATACCTTAAATTTCTGTGGAGTTCATATTCGTATGAATTCAAATTGACCAAAAAAATTTTTTTAATATTATACCATAAACTTCACCATATAGCTCCTCCCCTCCATATAACTTTTATTCTATCTAATTTTGACACTATATTACTCCCCCCTCCAACAAAGATTTTGACTATCATTTTATTTTTGACAAAATAATGGAAATAAAAAGCAAAAAATATATGAATTATGGAAAAATTTTATAGTTTTTTGTTTTATATTTTTGCTGAATTTTGGAACTTATTGGGCTTATAATGAAATTTTTAAATTTAAAGAAGGATATAATAATATTTTCAAGCTTATAGAGGGTATAATGAGATTTTCAAATTTATAGGGGATATAATCAAATTCTATAAATCTTATTTTGTCACTATAATAGTCCCCCTTGAAAAATCCGAAAATTTTCTGATTTCAGGGGGGAGCTATATGGCGGTGTTTACGGTATTTTATATTTTTAAGTTATAGGTATTATATAAGTTTATTCAAAATAATATGAATACTAATCAGGAAAAATAATATTATTCTAAATCTCTTATTCCCCCTCGACAACGGAGATTTTTTTGAGAGGGGAGAAAAATATATAAACTAGAAAAGCAAAAAAAAAGATAAATAAAGAAAAAAATATTGGAAAATATGGGATAAAATTACTGTCAAGTAAGAATGGGGATAATTATGAGATTTTTTCCAAAAAAAAATTTCTCAAAAACGAGGGGATAAATAAGAGGGGGATAAATTAGAGATTTACAATATTTGATAAATCACTTTAAAAATTACTTTATTTCTCTTATTAGACCTGTAGTTTCTATTTCTTAAGAAAAAACAGTCTATAGTGATATATATATTATATTAAATTGGTTTAAAAATGAAAATAATTTTATTAGATTATAAAGATTATTAATCAAAGATATTAAAATTATAATAAACACTATTATAAAACCATGATTAAAACCCCCCTTCTTAATCGCCCCCTCAATAAAATTTTTTGCTCCTTAAGTAAAAACCCTATATAATTCCCCCTCTTTTTTGGTCTGGTCTTTCTATTTTGGAATGCCAATTAGCCTTTTTTTATTTTTTCATTTTTATGAGCTTTTTTTGTCTAATTAATCCCCCCTCCAAAAAATGGTTCTCTCTGACTCGGGTGGGCTTAATAAGGGCCCATAAATACAATATATTTCTGGTTCAGCGGGAAGGGGTATCAAAAATAAGCGGGCAAAAATAAGGGGAATAAGATAATTATAAAATAAATTTCATTTTTTCTAATGATTAAATGAGTATCCCTTGTATCCTTGTTTTTTAACCATTTTTTTCATATAACAATTTTACTCATTAAAAAAGTTTAATTAAAAAAAATTTTTGTGGAGCAAAATTAAAGCTTAAATTAAAATTGTTTAAAAAGAGGAAAGGCCTTTTAATAGAATGATGACTCTAAATAAAATCAAAATAATATTTATCAATAAAAAGTGAGCATGAATAAATCAAATAATATTGAAAATATAAAAAAATTAAAATATAATTAAAATTGTAAAACTAATTATCAATAAACATTTAATTATTTATTTAATTATTTTTTATTGTATTTAACAAATGATAATTAAATTAAGATAATACTGGCATTTCACTACCTTCAATTTCTTTATCTAACATTGGATTTTCTTTTATTCTTTTTTCTAATTTTTTAAATCTTCTATAAAAAATAAAAGTTGAAGTAACAAAAATTAAAAATAATGAAGAAGAAATTAAAGTAGCCCCAAGTAGAAAAGAACTATGTCTTTCAATAGCTTTTTTTTTTTGTTCAAAAACTTCTTCTTTTTCTCCACAAAATTCAGCTGTAAAATCATCCTTCCAAAATTTTGCTTCCATTTTTGCTTTAAATTCATTATAATCCTTATTTTCAAACATAAGTTCATCATCCAAATAATAATCAACTGAATATTTTGGTATTCCATTCTCTACTTTCCTATATAACTCAAAATAAACATTACATGCAAAATCACAAAACTCATGGTATCCACAACCAAAAGCCGAATCCATAAATCTTGCTATGGGTCCAACTGTAGTATCATGTCCACAATCCATAACCATTTTTGGGGCTCTATAAGTAGTATTAGGATAATGTTTAATCCTTAAATCCATATAACCAAGAAGATCTTGCATTAAATGTGTTTCTTCTAATCCTGCAGTATATTCATCAATAAACCAATCAAAAATAAAGGATCCATAAAATCTTCTTGAAAAATTATAAAAGCTTGTAAGATTTAAACCAAGACTTTCAACCATTGTTAAATTTTTTTTACCATCATAATCACATATAAAATGATCAGTTATTGATTTCATTTTATTATAAATACGAAAATATTCTTCTTTTATTAAAGGTAATTGTCTTAAGTATCTTGCATAATCCCTTTGGAATTCAGCATAAAAATTTTCAACTTTTTGACCAACTTTTTCATCTCTATATTGATCCAATTTATGGCAATCATCTACCAGAAAAATTCTTTTTTTTGGAAATTCATGAATATTAAAAATTGGAAATGAAATAGAATTCACTTTTCCATCCATTTCTTCTATTTCTTTTTCAATTTTATCTAGTAATTGGCTATCTTTTTCTTTTAAATAATGCTGATTTATTAATGTAAACTTTGTTTCATTTCCAACTAATTCTTTTTCTTTAGAATCCTTAAACATAGCATATAATTCAGAAGTAATACTTTGATGAGTACGATTAAAATCTGTAGCATGAATTAATATTTCCATTGGATTATAATGCTTGAAATCAATAAAACCATCATATTTTAAACGATTCCTTATTCCCAAAAAATAATGTTGTATTTTTCCTATAGCAGATAATTCTCCATCATATTCCCATTCAACTCCATATTCATCAATACCATTTTCAAAAATTGAATTATAACTTGAAGAAGGACCACGAGCACCATGTCTAGCATGTTCATATACAAAAATTAATTCTCTACCATATTTATCTGGCTTGCAATGTACTCCATTTAAAATTATTAATAAAAATTGAATAATTGAAAATATCTTAATGGTCCTCATTAAAATAAATAAGATAAAAATTTTAATATTATAATTTAAATTATAAAAATTAATAAATAAACTTATAATAAATATATACTTTATTCTTAGTATAACTTATTAATTACCAGAAAAAAGGCTTAAATTCGCAAAAAAATATATATCAATAAATAAAATTTATATATATATTTTTTATTTTTTAAGCTAATTTTATTTAATTTTGTAATATTTACCAAAGAATTATTTTATAAATAATAAAAATTAAAATTTTTCTAAATATAATTAAATACCGTATTTCTCTGAATAGAGTACCCTATTTTTTTCCCAAAAAAGGAGGGATGCTTTAATACGAGAAATGAATTTTACAAGGTGCCTATCTTATAATTTTCAAAAAAATCAAGGCCCCTACCTTGTAATTTGTTGTTTTTAAAATTTTTCAATATTTTAAAATATATTTAAATATATATAAAAAAAAATGAAATAGTTATTTTTTTAAAGGGAGTGCTCTATTAGGAGATATTTATTTTTCAAAAAAAGGGGGGTTTTAATCGGTGGTTCGCTCTCTTCTGAGAAATAAAGTAATTGTCAATATTTTTGTAAATTAAAACCTAAAATTTTATATGAAAAATCAAGCATATTCTAAAATTTTTAATATGATTTATCCTTTGAAAAATTTTTTTTTGATTTAATATTATACAATATATTTAAGTAATATTTTATTTTATTTTAGAAAAAATTAGTATAATTCTTTTTACAAACAAAGTACCAAAATAATTGATTATATTAATTTTTAATAAAAACAAAAATAATCTAATTTTATTAAATGAAACAAATATTTCCAATTTCTACCAATATTTCTAGAAGCAAAACTCCTCTTTTAATGGGCAATGGTTTTACTACTATCAATAAAAATACTCCCCAAGTTAATTCCCCTTCTTCCCTATTTAGTAGTATTGATTCTAATAAAGAATCTAATTTAACCTCATATTACAAAGAATTTTTTTTAAATCAAGTAAATATAAAATTAGATGAAAGAGTATATGATTTAATTTCCAAAATGGATGATGCTAAACAATATAATGAAGCCAAAGAGCAATATAATGAAGCCAAAAGGATGCTAATTAGAGAAGCTTTGAATGATAAATTTAATGATTATTTAAAGAATAATAAAAATATTAATAGATTAAATTTAAAAAATTATGTAGATAGAATAAATGAAAAATATTCTTTTGATGAAAAAGTCAATCAATTAATGTTTTCTTTGTTTACTAAATTAAAAACAAGAAAAAAAAAAGTTTTTAAATATAAAATCAAAAATCATTTGGAAAAATTATTTCAAGGAAATGTCGCTCTTTATAAAAAAAGAAAAGAAAATCATTTCGAAGAAAAAAAGAAACCAGAAAAAAAATTCGATATGAAATTATTAACCTGGTGGCATTTATCCCGGGGAGGGGGAAAAAATAAATCTGTGCTGCCTTTGCCCTTATTCATCTGTAGATAAATTAAGAAGGGTTAATTAAATCAAATAGTGATTTAGCAGAATATATTAGAAAAAATACTAAAAAAAAAGTTATGTTTGAAGAAAAAGAGAAAGATAAAGATAAAGAGAAAGACAAAGAGAAAGAAAATACTAATAAAAATGATAATAATGATGAAAATAATAAACAATTTAAAAGAAATGAAAAAAAGAAAAGAACTTTTTTAGATAAGAAAACAATAATAAAAGAATATTTTAATAATTTAAATGTGGAAAGTAATAGAAGAAAAAGTTTTTTGGGAGAAACTAATGGTTTTAATAATTCTAATTTTAATTCTGTTAATTTCCAAAGTGATAAAAATAATACTGTAAATCTCTTATTAGAAGTCCAAACCCAATAAAATTAAAATTTCAAAGGAGGGTGGGCTTCTATTTCCAGAAAATTTAGGATAGTTTTATTAATAAATTTATAAGTCTAAAAATTAAATTTTGGGAGGAGATTTCTATTAAGGAGTTTAAGGTAATTCAAGCTTATTAAACTTACCTAATATTAACTTTTTATTTTTTATATAAAAAAATAAATAAATATTATATCTATTTATTCTTCAAAATTCTCTTTAATCTCCCCATCCGAATAAATCTAAAGATTTAATAGTAAAATAAGATTTAATAATTCAAAATATAATAGTAGTATTAGAAAAGAATCCAAAGGTAATAAAAGTTCTAAAAAACTTACAAAAATAAAAAATAATATAACTATAAATCTTAAAGATAATAAAAATGAAATAAATCCTATAAATAAACAAGACGAAAAAAAAGATAAAGATAATTCTGATAAAAAAAGTATTTTTTCTGCATTAAATAACCAAAGAAAAGGAGAGGAAATTAAGAATAAAAAATCAATTAAAAATTTTGCAGAAAAAGATATTAAAATTAATCAAAATTTATATAATAAAATAAATTTAAATTCAAAAAAGCCAATTTCGAGAAATAGGAATAATGATTTTAATAAAAGTCAAAAAAATACTTTTATTAGTGAAGCTGCAAATGAAATGTTATCTCAATTGGAAAAAAAGGAAAGGAAATTAACTAAAAGTACTTCAAAATTAAAAAAATCTCTTCTTTATTTCAGAAGTACAAGTGAAAATTTTAAAAATATAAAAGGAAATAAAAATAATTATAATAAATTTAATAACCTTAATTCACAAAATAATTAGAATAAAAAAAAATAGATTTTTAAAATTCAACTCTCTCGCAAATTTTATAATTTTATAAATAATTATAAATTCATTTTAATTGACTTATAAATTCTCTTATTAGATATTTTTAAGAAATAAAAATAATTTAAAATTTTTTTTATAGAATTTTTTCTTAGATTATGGCATTTCACTAAATCCAATAAAGATATAGTAAGCCGCTTTGTAATCCCTCCTTTGTATGCAATAAAAATATCCTTTTTTTTGGGGAGGGGATTATGAGAGGAAAAGAGAATTATAAATAAATCTTGTTCACAACCAAAGTCCTACCTTGATTTTATACTCTTATTTTATTGTATCCTAATATAGGGACCTTTTATTTTAGGAATAAAAAAAGTTCAAAAGATACAAAATAGATATCTTGAAAAAAAAATTGATTTTAATGGGGGATTATGACATGAAAATAGAATAAAATAAAATCTTTTTTTTTCTAGGGGGTTATGACGGGGTTTACGGCATTAAAATTTTAACAACTTATAATAATATTAAACCAAATCAAAAAGTCACGTTAATGTTTAAACAAGTGAATGAAAATAATAGTCAATTTCATTTTCCTATAATAAATAAATTATTTTATAAAGACAAAAAGGGAAAGGTAGATATGATAGATAGAATTAAAAATAATTTAAAAAATGAATATTCAGAAAAAATAAAAGAAAAAAATATTTTTATAGATAAAGAAACTATTGGAAAGGAAATTCTTAATAAATTAAATGATCAATTTGAATTAGAGAAACTGTTGGAAATGGCTAATGAAATAAGAGAAAAGAGAAGAAAAGAAGCTAATTATGAAATATGAATAATTTCCTTTTTTATAAAAGGATTACTATCCAAAATCTAAAATTATATAAATATTTTAATTTGTTTTTATTATAACTATAAAAATGAAAAATAATATTAAATACTGTAAAGTTCTTATTATAAACACCCTCGAAATAGAACCACCCCCTCCAAATTTTTAAATTTCAATTTTGAAAATGGTCAAAATAATCCGACCCCATTTCTTTGTAAAGTTTGAAAGGTAGGTATCTTGGATTTTAGAATAAAAAATAATTTCCAATGTACCTACCTACCTAGCATAATGTCTGGTCGAAATAAAACCACCCCTCCAAAAAAAATTGCCTTGCTCCCTAGGGGCGCGGTTCTAATACGGCCTTTAGAATAATAAATATTTTGTTTTTAAATCAATTAATGTAAATCAGGTTGTAGAACCCTTCTGAAATTTTTCATATTTTTCATGCATTTTTATCAAAAAAGGGAAAAAAAGGGAAAATAAAAGGGGAGGGCAACACAATAGATTCAATGGATTTTAAGATAATTGAAATATAAATATATAAAATTCTTAGATAAATCTATATATAAACTAATTAAATTCAATATATTTTTTTTAATTAAATGAAATATTCAAGATCCTCCGATAGTTTATTTAGTTTTAATTTTATAAAATTATAACCCATTGATATAATTTTCTAAATCTATATGATGCTAATTGAAATAGAGAAAAAAAAAGGATTGAATCATTTAGATATTTTCTAAATAATCATTATAAAGAATATATATTTTTCTTATAATTTATATTTAAATTTTTTATTTAATCATTTAATTATTAAATTAATTTATTTTTAATTAAAATAATAAAGAAATAAATAATATTATATCTAATTAAATTTATTTAATATTTGAAAAATGGCAATAGATCTTGTAAAATGTGGAAGAGTGAAACTTCATAAAGTCAGAAAATTAAAAGCCAAAAATGTATATCACAGATTATTAGTAAAATTATATAAATTTTTATCCAGAAGAACTACTTCAAAATTTAATAAATGTGTCCTCAAAAGATTATTAAATAGTAGAGTAAATAGAACCCCAGTTAGTTTATCTAAATTATCAAAATATGCTCAAAGAAAAAGTGTAGCAGATCAAAAAGCAAAAGGAGATGACATTATTTTTGCTATAGTTGGAACAGTTACCAATGATACTAGAATTATTGATGTTCCTGAAATGAAAGTTTGTGCCCTTAAATTTACAGAAAAAGCAAGAGAAAGAATCACCGCTGCTAAAGGAAAATGTATTACTTTTGATCAACTTGCTATAAATAGACCTAAAGGGGAAAATGTCATCTTACTTAGAGGAACAAGAGATAGAGAAGCTAAAAAACACTTTGGTAAAGCACCTGGATTACCAGATTCTAATACTAAACCTTATGTTAGATCTAAAGGAAGAAAATTCGAAAGAGCTAGAGGAAGAAGACGTTCAAGAGGATATAAAGCATAAATAAAAATAATTTAATAATTATTACACTCATAAAAATTAATAAATTAATTCTTCAAATATAAACATTTAAAATTAATAAATTTAATATTTATTAATAATTTAATAATTATGAATAAAATATTTTTAAAATAAATACCTTCAAGAATATTTAAATATTTTGAGATATAATTGTTTTTTTCTAAATAGAATCAAATTAAATATTTAATTATTTTATTTAATTAATAAATATATATATATATATAAATTATTCCTCATTTAATTGTCCCCTTCATTTAATTGCCCCATATTATTTTTCATTAATTTTCAAAAAAAAAAAACTTCATTTAAATGCCTCCCCCTTAATTTTTGAATATTTTCCAAAACAGGGGGCTATTAAATGAGGAATAGGGTAATTTAATTATTTTATTTTATAAATAATTAATAATTATATATAATTAAAAAATTATATATTTTTATAATAAATAAAAAAAAACAATTTTAATAAATAATTTATATTAGTTTATTAAATTATTAATTTGATTGAAAATTTTTATTTAAAATTATTTAATGCATTTTCTTACTTTTCATTTTCTTCTTCTTCCTCCTCCTCCTCTTCTTCTTCTTCTTCTTTTTTACTTTTTTTGGATAATTTCTTTTTTTTAGTCTTTTCTTCATCCTCATCATCTATTTTACTTTTTTTGGAAAATCTACTAGATTTAGGCTTTTCTTCTTTTTCATCTTCTTCAAGATCTTTCTTTCCTTTTTCTTTAGTTTTTTCTTTTTCTTTTGTTTCTTTTTCATCTTCTTTTCCTTTTGGAACAACTTTTTTGAACATTAGTCCTGGTGCAGTAAAGGTAACTCTTCTCTTGAAAGATTTAGCATGTTTTATTTGGTCAGCATAATCTGGCTTTTCATTTTCCCATATACCAACATTTGAACCAAATCTTTCAAATTCTTTAATAACACTTGGGTTAGAATCCTGTTCTCCGAATACATTATTTGCCATTTCTAAATAATTAACATGGAAATGTTTATATAAGTAGGCCAATTTTCTTTTTGACATTGTTTTTGAAAACGCAAGGAATCTCCATTTTCTAATTAATGTTCTTAACCATCTTTCTTCAGCTAATTCTTTATTTACTTCAGTTATTTTGAATAATTTTAATATTCTTAATAATCTTGCTAATTCTTCTACATCATCTGGATCAAACATAGTATTTAATACTTTTCTACGTAATAAAGTAAATAATTTGGCTTGTAAGGGCCCTTCAGTTAATTGGATTCTTTGATTTGTTTTTAAAATATCATAGAATTGTTTTTTATCAGGCATATATTTTTTATTAACATATTCTTTTATATATTTGACAAACATTTCATTTCTGGCTTTTAATTTAATTAAATTATATACTTCTTTTTTTCTTTTTATAAAGATGTCATTTAAGTAATCTAATAATTCTGGAATTATAATGTTAAATGCAATTACATTGCTTTTTAATTTATTTTCCAATAAATCTTTTTCGGTTATTTCTTTTTCTTTCTTTTTGAATTGTAAATTCTTAATTTTGGGTTGTCTATCTACTTTATTAATATAATTATAGCCGAATTCTTTGTCATTTATAGCTATAAGATTTAATTTATTCATGAATTCACTTTTTGGAGCGAGAGATTTCTTTAATTGCATATGAGATAATTTATTCATGAAGTTGTCTAATATTTTGTAGGAATATATTTTATAGAGTTTGTTCATGAATTTATTATTATTTTCTTTGGATATTTCGTCATAGGCTTTTGTTAAATCTTTACTTAGATCAGTATTCTTTTTGTCTTCTTTTGCAAATGAATGTAATCTTCTTAGGGCAACAAGATTTTTGACATTTTTAACTGTATTAAATAATTTTTTGTTAAGGAATACATCATTAAGTGTTTTACTTTTTTTAAGTTTGTTAATATAATCTAAATTTTCCATTGCTTCTTCAAGAGCTTTTTCTTTTTTCTTCATTGTTTTGTTTGCTTTTCTCCATTTTTTCAAATAAGAATGTAATTTATTAGTATTATTATTATTATTCATAAATTCAAGTATATTTTTCATTTTTTCAACCCATTTATTTTCTTTATCATTATTTAATAATTTTTTAAAGACATTTTGTCTATTTTTTCTTAATATTCCTTGAGTTGCTTTATTAAGTCCGAATAAGTATCTAATTTGTTCCAAAATATCTTTAATATCTAATTTAACATCTCCATTTAATAATTTATCGCTTAATTTACGCCATTTATTTTGGGCATCTTCCATTTCTTTTTCTTTACCTAATTTATATAATATTTTTTTGCAGAAGAATCCAATTCTGACTTTGTTTATATCATATTTAATTAATTGGGAATTATAAAGCCATTTTTGTAAAATTAAATTCAAATGTGATATTTCCTTTTCTTCTCTTTTATCAAACAATGCTCCAATTTTATCTTCAATCTTTTTTCTTTTATTTGCTTGTTTTCTCCATTTATCTAAATAATATTTAAGCTTATTATATTCTCTATCATCAGTTTTATTAATTATATTTTTGAGTAATTCTAATTTGTTATTATTTTTTAATTTATCAAAAGCGTCTTTAAGGTTATCTTTTCTTTTATTATCTAAATCTTCAGCTAAATCGCCTAAAACACTTGCCCTTCTAATATTTTTCAATTTGTCGAAAAATCTTTCGGGTCTTCCAGAAAGATGAGATAATGCATCACATAATTTTTTATAATTATCGGAATTTGTTCTTAATTTGTCTAATTTCAAAATGGAATAATATTGCCTAAATCCTCTCTGGATTGTTGCTGCACTTTCATCACATAGGATTAACATGGCATTTTTATCCCATTTTCTAAATCCATATTCTAATAAGCATCTATGTTCTTTTCTTTTGATGAATTTTTTAATCAATTCTTTTCTTTTTAATAATCCTTTTACTTGTTTCCTCATAACATAGGATCTAAAAGCAGATTGAATTTTAGTTATAGATTCATCTTCTTTATTATATATACCTTCAGCAATATTGTTCCATCTATTGAAATAAGTTTTTAATAATAATTTATTTAATTTTTCATCGGCTTTATCTAATAATACTTTCAAAAGATCACTTTGGTCATTTGTTTTCTGGACATCTTTTATTTTTTTAATTACTTTTTCAGATGAATATATTCTTCTTAAAGTATATTTTAATTTAGTAAGTTCTGCAACTTGGTAAATTCTATGATATACTAATTTTTTAATAAATTTATCAACTAATGCCTTGCGTTTTTTCTGAAGTCTATGTCCTAATTTTCTTCTGACATATCTTTGAATAGCTTTTACCCCTTCAATAATTTGAGAATAATTAACATTTGATTTCCATTGGTATAATTTTGTTCTTAATAAAGTGGCATTTTTAGCTTCTAATCTTTTGATAAATTTAGGTAATAATTCTTTGAGCCATTGCTCCTTTTGCTCAGGAGTGGAAATAATATGTTCTCCAATTTTGTCCAAGATATCTTGTCCAAGAACTGAAGTGAGGATATTATTTCCAGTGATTTCCTGAACGTTATCAGGAGTAAGTGCTCTTCCATCAATTGTAGTTAATGCCCCATTTTCAACATAGAAAGGTACTTTAGCTATAAATGCCCACAATTTTAATGCTTGTCTGAATTTATTTAATACTCTCTTATTATCTCTATCTAAAATTCTTTTTAGTAATTCTTTCTTTCTATTATTACTTATTTCTCTTTCATCTTTTACTTTCTTTTTTAAGAGACTTAATAACATTTTTCTTTTTTCTTCTTTAATTTCATTTACATTATTTCTCCATTTATTTAAATATAATCTTAAATAATATTCATTTGTTATTTCATCAATTTTATCTAATAATTTATTTAAGAATTTGACCCTATTATATAATATGATTCTATCTATAAATGACCTATAGGGATCAAATATAATTGGGCAAGATTTTATTAGAAGTTTGAATAATCTTTGTAATTTTGGTAAATAAATTGCTTCAGGATTAAGTAATTTTAATAATTTGAAGAAAAGTTGTGCAGGCTTTTGTCTTAAATAATTAAGGAGTTTTGTTCTTCCTTCAATTATTGGAACTAGACGGTCTATTGCCATCATTACTCTTACTTCAGAATACCATTTTAAGAAATATTTCATTTTATAATATTTTTCTAATCTATATCTAATAGTTACTACCCTTCTCAAAGGATCACTTCTCCATTCTCTTATATCTACTATATTACCTTTGGGATCCATAATTATTAAATCATTATCTTTTAATTCATATTGCCTTCTTAAAGCTTCTTCTTCAGCTTTTACCCTTCTTTCAAATTCTTCTATTTTATCTTTAAATTTATTTTTCTTGAATTGCTGCAATTTACTTCTATTTATAACTATTTTTTCTCCATTTAATATTTCTTTAATATCTTCTGGCAAAATACTTTTCCATATTTTGAAGTAATGTTCTAATAATATCGTATTTCACGAAATAGAGCGATCCCCCCTTTTCCAAAAATCAATTTCACTAATTAGATCAACCACTCAAAAAACAAACCTAATTTATATATATTTTATATCTATTTTCAATTTTTTTAAATTTTTCTGCCACCAAGGTAGGTATCTTCATTTTTACTGATTTTTTAAACAAAGATAAGAAAAATCCATATATCTTGTAAAAACCAATTCACGTTATGCAGCCACCCCTCCTTTTTGGCCGCCAAATATTGGTCTCTCTTTTCCATGAAATATGGTAATTTAATATCATCAGGATACTCACCATTATTTTCCTTTAATATATCAGCTGGGTTTTGATCTTTATATTTGGATATAATATTTCTCATTTTATCTTCTTTATGATTACGATAAATAGCATATAATAATTTTGATTTAATATAAATAAGATTTTCTTCAGTTACGAAATTTTTCCATTTATTAAATGCATGTTTTAATTCATCTATATTATAGAATAAATTATCAACGAATTTTTTCATTGCTATAATATAATATCTAGGATTTTTCATTTTTGAGAATTTTTTAAGTAAAATAGTATCTAAATTCTTCAAAGAGCCTTGTTTCATGAATTTCAAAACTTGTCCCATTTTTCTATATTTATCAATTACATTTCCTCTCCAAATACATAAATATTCCCACATTATCATTTTTGTTTTTTGCTCTTTATCATTTAGTAAATCAAGTAATAAAGCTGTTTTTTTATCAAATTGAATTTCTGGATCAGTTAAATTCTTTATTGAGAAAGTATTAGTACGTAGGAATGAATATTGTTCTAATAATTTTCCAATTTCTGTTTTATTTCCAATTCTTGTAATTGGTTTAACTTTAATATTTTTATCTCTTCCTGGTTTTGTATAGATGAGTTTTGATTTTTTATCTAAATTATCTTTGTCTTTTATCTTCTTTTTAGTATATTTTCCTTTTTTATCTTTTGTTTCTTCTTCTTCGTCTGAACTTTTTTTTCTATCTTTTTTCTTCTTTTTATTTTTTTGGAAGTATTTACCCATATTAGTTGAACCTTCAAGTAATTCATAATCACCAGAATCACTTCTTTGTTCTTTACTTTCGGTCATATTTCTAGAATCCATTATTTCTTCTTCCTCGTCTTCTGGTTTAATTTCATCCTTTTCTCTTTCATCTTCTGAATCTATTGGTTCTAAATCTTTTCTACCACTTATATCGATTTCATCTTCTTGCCCTTTTTTAGCACTTTTTTTAGTTTTTGGATGTCTTCGCTTTTTGGTTGGTTTTTTATCTTTTGAATCAATCTCTTCTTCTGGTTCTTCTTCTTCTTCAATTTCTTCACCATCTTTAGTTATTTTTTTCTTTGGTTTCTTTTTCTTTGGTTTTGGTTCTACACTATGTTCTTCTAATTCTATAATATCTCCTTCCTTATTTTTATATTTCTTTATTTTTGGTTTTTTCTTTCCTGTCTTTTCATCATATTCACTTGGTTGCTCTTCATCTTCTATTATTTCTTCTACATCTTCAACTTCACCTTTCTCATTTATTATCTTCTTCTTTTTAGGCTTTCTTTTTCCTGTCTTCTCATCTATTATATCTTCAGATGGTTCATCTTCATGATCAATTACTTTTACTTTCTTTTCCATCT
>JAJMZN010018700.1:0-14215 GCA_023807165.1 Diplodinium dentatum
TAATCATCTAATTTGTTTAAAATATTTTTATTTTGCAATCTTTTTGAATTTGTTTTTTTTAATGCTATAATGTTTAGTCCATTTTCTATCTTTTTTTTTTTTTTTTTTCAGAAATAATACTTTTAATATTTTCCATTTTAGGCTTTACCTTTAAATCTGATTCTTTTCTTTTTATTTCAGCATTTTTAGTTGTATTATTTTTTTTATCTTTTCTAATTTTGTTAAAATCTTCTTCTTTTTTTAAATCATTTTTTATTTCCTTTTGTTCTTCATTATTATTTGAATCATTTTTAGTTTCTTTTTTCTCTTCATTATTATTTGACTCAATTATAATTTCTCTTACCTCTTCTTGATATAAAGATCTAATTTTATTTTGTTTTTTCTCTTCATTATTATTATTATTATTATTATCATTATTTGAATCAATTTTAAATTCTCTTATCTCTTCCTTATATAAAAAATCACCTTTTTTAGGAGGATTTATCTTAAACTTCATCATATTACCCCTGCACTTCATTGCCTTCACTTCGTAAAAGAGAATTTTCATTAAATTCAATTTTAGTCTAAGTGATTCAAGAATAACTTTTTTTCTCAAAAATTATAAAAAAATGGTTTCAAGGGGTTATTTTGCGATGTTTATAATAATTTAGTTTTTTTTGTGTCCATTTTATGATTAATTCTTTTTTTTTTATTATTATCTTTTAAATTATTTGATTGATTTTCATTTTGCTTTTTATTTTATTATCTCCTCCTATTTTTATAATTTTCTTATAATGAAATTATTTTGAAAGATATTAGGCTAAAAAGCTCTTTCAATTTTTCTTTAGTTGGAATATTTTTAAAAAATAATAGTTTTATTTTTCGAATTCCATCTATCCAGAATAATGACATTAATATAGAAGAGACAATTAATGTTGTAAAACTTATATAAAATCCAGCATTATAATAAAAACTAGTAAATTCAAAAAATAAATTATAATATAAAATTATTTTATAATTTATAAATGATAAAAAATAGTGCAAATAACTTTCATCTATTTCTTCTTCATTTTCTTCTTCATTGCTATTACTATAATTTGCATTAATAGAGCATTCACATACAATTCTTTGTGATTCAAAATTTGCATTGCTATATTCACATCCTTCATTACATAAGGTTGCATCTGAAGGGTAATAATTCTTCATTCTATCATCTAATGTGATATCATTTCCATTTTCTGATGCTGGAGCACAATTATCAGTGTAAAAACTATTAGATTTATTGTATATATCATATCCTAATTCATTAAATTCCTTAGCTTTTTCATAATTAATAATGTCAAGATTTTTTATGTTTGATGATACTACTATTTTTGAATCATAAAGAGAACTTAAATCCTTTAATTGAGTCCCATTTTCTAAATATATTTCAAAATTATACATATTTATTGGAACAGTTCGATTAAAATTAGGAGTATCAATTACTAAAATATATAATTTCATATCTGGAGGTAAATTATAGGCTTTCCTTAATGTATCAGCATTTTCATCTAAATAAACATAAGTTAAATTTGAATGTTTTTCTATTAATTCATCAATATCATCATCAGCATCATATCCATTAATTGAAATTCCAGAAGGATTATTAATAGGTTCCATATTTTCAATATTTTGAACTATTTTTTCCAGATCTTCAAAGCATATATCATTAAATACTTTCATATGAGGTTGAATATTTACACACTTTCTTAAATCGTCTTCACTTTGAGTTATACAAGTATCCTGGGGGCATTTTAAACAGCATTCTCCTTTATATACATAAGGACAAATATCAACTTCTACAAATTCAGGAGGTTTTTCCATATCAACACATGTTATTAATCCAGTTTTATCATCAAGAACAGATAACTCTTGACAAACACATGTTCTAGAACCTGAATTTGCCTTATCCAATTCGGTTTTATCAGGACACCTATCATGATAGCATTTATTATTAAAAAAATAATCTTTTTTTTCATCACATAAATAGCATTTACGAGTTATTTCATCAAATTCTAAAACTACTCTACATTCATATAAACATATCTGAATAGAAGGATCTGAAATATTATTTGTCCAGCCATAATATGTCTTATCTTTAAATGTATCACAAACACATAATCCATCTATCATTGAATTTTGAATTAGTTCTAATTGATTAATTAATCCATTTTTAATATTTTTATCAGTTATAGATCCTAAGGGTATTTTGTCAGAAGGACAATTATTTTTAAAACATAATTGATTATAATAATATAAATAATTTTTTGAAAAACAATCTTCATATGAATTAAAACATTCTTTATTTTCTACATTTTTTATTTTATAACCTTTTTTATCACAAACTTCATCAAAATTGAAACAATTTAAAAAGCCACTATTATTATAAAAGTAATATAGACATTCGCATATTTGACTATTATTTTTATCTATAGTATTTTGAGGACATTCATCATGGCATCCTTGATTAAATACTTTATATCCTCTTTCAATACAATCCTCTTTTGTATTAAAACACTCTTTTGTTTCCATATTTGAATAATCATAACCTTTTGTTCCACAATTAACTTCTTCATTAAAGCAAATTAATAAATTACTATCATTAAAATAATTATATTGACATAAACAAATACTATTATTATTTTTATCTATAGTATTTTGGGGACATTCATTATAACATTCTTTATTAAATACTTTATATCCTCTTTCTACACATTCATCTTTTGTGTTAAAACATTCTTTTGTTTCCATATTTGTATAATCATATCCTTCAGATGTGCAATTATCTGTTTCATTAAAACATTCTAATAAATTACTATCATTAAAATAATTATAAGAACAAAAACAAACGTTGTTATTATTTTTATCTTCAGTATTTTGAGGACATTCATTATAACATTCTTTATTAACATATTTCACATATTGATGACTGTTAGAAGTCATGTTTCCCTTGCAAATTTAAGAGACCCCATTCCACACAATCATATTATTTTTTCTAAAATGAGGAAAAGTTGATATATATAATTTATTATAAAAATTAATAGACATTTATTTTAAAAATATATTAATAAAATAGTTATATCCTTATTTTATCCAGCCAATTATTTAATTAACAATTTATATCTTTTTTGGGAGATATGATAATATGATTAGGGTAAATACTTTATACCCTCGGTCAATACATTCTTCTTTTGAATTAAAACATTCTTTTGTTTTCATATTTAAATAATCATATCCTTTAGAAGTGCAATTATCGGCTTCATTAAAACAATTTAATAAATTACTATCATTAAAATAATTATATTGACATAAACAAATATTATTATTATTTTCATCTATAGTATTTTGAGGACATTGATTATAACATCCTTTATTAAATATTTTATATCCTCTTTCAATACATTCTTCTTTTGTACTAACACATTCTTTTGTTTCCATATTTGTATAAGCATATCCTTCAGAAGCGCAATTATCTGTTTCATTAAAACAATTTAATATATTACTATCATTAAAAAAATTACTGTAAACTTCCTGAACCTAAATCTCGAGTTTTCCTTATATTTTTATTTCTTAAATCTAATAACCTTCTCATGATTTCTAATAATATTTTTATTTTTTATAATATTACATAATTTGCTTTTTTAGTTTTTTGAAATAAAAATTAATTAGGTAAATTAAAAAGATTGACTGAAATTTAAAATATACCATATTCCACGGAATTATTGCACCCCCCCTATGGCCAAAATCTGGCGGGGTGCAATAATTATAAGAGATTAAAAAATTGAATTTTTTTTGAAAAAAAAGGAGGTACAATAATTATAAGGGATTGAAAAATTGAATTTATTTTGAAAAAAGAGAGATTGAAATTTTGAAATTTTGGCAGAAAATGGGGGGGTGCAATAATTAGGATGTGCAATAATTCCGTGAAATATGGTATAACAATCATTTAAAACGGGGGACTATAAGCCTATTATAAATCCAAAATCCATAATCTCTTAAAAAATATATAATTTCAAACCCCTGAAATTAAGCATAAAGTGAAAGATAATACAAAAAAATGGAAAAAATATTCAAAATTTCTAGAACATATTCTTTACTGTATAAAGAGAACTTTTTTATTGTTTTATAAATATATGTAGTATAATTTTATCAATTATAATTATTATAATTATATTACATTTATAATTTTTTTAAATGCCTCCAATGAGAGATTGAAACGGATAATTTATATTCTTCTATCCGATTCTATAGGATAATATAATATATTGATTATTACTAATTTATTATTTCCTATGTATATTCAATTCAAAGAATAAAAATGTTTAAATAGTTTAATTTGAAATATAGTGGGGACACATTTCATTACCTCTTCAAAAAGCCAAGAATTCCAAGCTTAAAAATCCAACTTGAATGTGATTGTGAAACCTAAGCAGGAATTGAAATTAAAAAGCCATATAAACTGATCATATTAATTAAAACCAACTAAAAGGTTAGATGCGCCAGAACCTAATCAAAATACAGTAGAGAACTGTAAAATTCCCCCACCCTCAGGCCCAAATTTTGAGAGGGGAATTCTCGAGATATTCTTATCATAAATTAGGATAAAAAATGCTTTCTGGCTATAATTTATAAATTTGTAGGGACTAAATTTCGCGGGGAATTATCTCACGGAGGAATTACATAGAACTCTATAGTAATTAATATAACGGGTGAATCTCCCACTACTATTCTTGAATGACTTATTCATCTACTAATCAAGAAATTGAATTTATCTATTATTAAATTATATAATTTTATTTAATAAGATTAATTATTATATAAAATTTAATTACCATATTCCCCTAATTAGAGCTTACCATTTCTTTTCTAAAAAAAGGTATGAAAAATTTAAATTATAATTTAAATGGTTTTTTAAAAAATTAGAATAAAATTTATAAAATTTCTAGGAGGCTCTGCTTAGTTGGTTTTTTATTGAAAAAATGGGGGAGGGCTTTAATGGCTGGAATTCGATAATTATAATTATGAAATCCATTAATAAATTTGACTATAAATAATCCTAAATTCTTTGTAAATAAATTTGCGGTTGATTTCTCTATAAAGCCTTTGGATTTTATAAAGATAATTGGCATATTAAGAAGGAAATTTCTATTTAACAGATAACTTGAATTCATATATAGTTAATGACTGTTGGAATTAAACTTTTTAAAAATATTCAGAAAAAAGAAGAATTATGAAGAATGTAGAAAAAACAGAATTATGAAAAAATTTATAAAAATAAAATAATTACAGTAAAAGTCGATGAGGTTTGTGAGCCAGTGTCATTTAAGAATTTGACAAAATTTTTCCCTATTTATTTCCTAACATTCTTAATCTAACCTAAAAAAGTTTAATTATATTTTTGCATATTCATTTAAGATTACTAAAAAAAAATGTTGAAAATGTTCCCTGTTTTTACGATAAATAAAAATAAATGTCTAATAAAATACCGTAATCCACGTTGATATACGGATTTTTAGAAATACAATAAATACTCATGCAAGATCATTTGGAAAAAGGAATTTCCCTTTTCTGAATGATCTGGCATGAGTATTTATTGTATTTCTAAAAATCCGGATATCAATGTGGATTATGGAAAATATTATTATTCTATTCATAAATACAACATTTTCAAATAAATATTACCAATTTCATTTTATTGTTCCAACAATAATTTTTAAGAAAGAAATTTAAAATATGAATTGAAAGATATGATTACTCTAAAATATTATAATATAAAAACTAAAATATATAATTATAAATAAAATCTTTAAGATAGTAAAAATATTGAAGATTATCCAAACGGCCTATAGATATAAAGCTTGAAAAAATATATAGGTATCCTTGAAAAGAACATCAATATTTCAAACTTTATATCAATAAATAAAAATCCATTTTTAATTATTAAATGTGTAATAGTCTACTTACCAGAAATCACCCAGAAATTTTCAAAATAAATAATCTTTTGGTATAAAGTGGAGAATATAGAAGAGGGAACTGATGAAAATCCCAAAATTATATTAGTTTAACCTAATGCTCCTTAACTAAACTTCATATATTAGGAACAGGAAAGGGAAAATAACTCAGAAATCTAAAAATAATCGATGAAGGAAAGCAAGTAGACAAATATGAGGCAGTACAGACTAGTAAAGAAAATCCGGTAAGTAACTTCAATAATATACCATAAAAGACAGACTCATTTATGACACTTTTTTATGTGAAATTTAAATAGCATGCAAAAAATACATTAAAAAATATATTCAGGAGAAGTAGAAGTGATAGGGAGTAATTAATGAATATATTTTCTCAAGACAATAAATAACATATACAACAAACTCCTAAATGACATCAGCTCTTAAATGACTCCAGTAATTAAAAATATAATAATTATAAAAAAATATCAATTTTATTTATCCTGAGGCTCTTCTCATACTAAAATTAATAAATAAAATAATAAAAATTTTCAATAATATAAACTTTATAAAGACACTTTATAAATAATCAAAATTCTAATATTTTCAAAATATAATGCTTTATTAAATATTTATTATTACTTAATTCAAAAATTTCTGATATAATAATAAAGCAATCAGACCCATTTCTTAAAATTAATTTTTTATTTCATAATTCATAAAATCACATTTATTATATCCCATTTTATTAAATAATCTTTTTATATCATATTACTTTAAATCTATTACGAATTTTAGTATTTTTTAAAAATTAATTACTGTAATTTTCTAATTTGAGCGAACACACGAATTGAGTTCCCCCTCTCTGGGAAAAATCTAAATCTCGGAATAGAGAGCTCAGCTCAAAAAATAAGCTATTTTATTTATATTTTTATATATTTTAAATTTTTAAAAAATGATAAAAATACAAGGTAGGGACCTTGGCTTTTTTAAAAAAACATGAAAATTGCAAGATAGGTACCTTGAGAAAATCAATTCTCTAATTAGAGCTACCCCAATTTTTTTGGTCAAAAAATCCAGCGCTCAAATTAGTGAATTATGGTACCTATATATTTCCAAATTAGTTAAATTGTAATTATAAAAAATAATCCAATAAAATATAAACAAAATTAGCTTATAAAAATGAAAAATAACGAGAAAGGCATAAATGAAAATAAAAAGGATAAAAATGTTGTAAAATTTATATGGACAAAAAGAGTAAAAAATATTGTAAAAAAAGAATTTTTTATTTAAAAATTATATAAATAAAGAAAGTTTTTAGTTAAAAATATTAAAAAATATAGTTTAAGTAGATTAGAAAATAAAAAAGATTAAAAAGAAAACTATAAAAATATCCAGAGCTTTATATTGAAATAAATTTGAAAAGAATAAAAATTAGATAATAAGATGCAAATTAATATAAAAGTAAAAATGAAAAAAACGTAATGATATAAAAAAGGTAAAATGTTCAATTTTTACTAAATGGGATTTTATGAAATGGAATAAGAAAAGGATTTTTAGAATTACTAAATTAGATTTTTTGAAATGTGAAATAAGAATTTTCTTCATTTTTCTCCATAATACTTCATTTTTCTACATAATTCTTCATTTTTCTACATATTTTAAAAAAGTTAAACTCATGTCGTTATTTACCGAGGTATCCATCACACTTAAAATCAAAAAATGGGGATGATGAGAAAATGGAGGATATCTAATCTATATTTTTCACTAAAATAACCATTAATAATATTATAAATTAGAAAATATAATGTCAGAATAAAGAAAGGTGAAGTCAAGTGACGGATATCTATCTGTGCCGGATTCCTCGGTCTTTTACAGTATGTCATTTCTTCTGGGGATTTGGTCGGTTTGTCTGGTTATGGAATTAGGATTTATGTTGAATAATTTGGGGGATTATTTAGGGGAATGGGGTTATGGATCTATTGGGAAAATTATGTACTATTAAATAAATAATTAGTATGATGTTCTAGAGAATATATCAAAGACATTTCCATATATATAGTATAAATATTAATTTGGCTATTTTACATTATCTCCTGTAAATATACCTTATTTTAAGGAGATACCCCCTCTTAATTGAATAATTGTTCCAACAACTTTTTGATGGACCTAATTCAATATTTTGCAGGAGTTATGTTTTTTTCTACAACTCCTACAAAATATTGAATTAAATCCACCAAAAATTTGGTGGAGCAATTATACCTCCCTTGAAATTAAGAGATAAGTTGATTTACCTGTAATTAAATAATCTCCCTCTCTTAAAATTTTAGACTCTCTCAATCAGAAAAATTTTTTAAATTTATTATATTTTTTTTAGTTTGATTTTTATAAATAACGCCCCCTCAAAATTTTGCCTTTCTCCCTATTTTTTTTGTGATATTATTCCCTAAAATATGATAATCTTTTTTGGATTATGAGAAATTAGAAAACTTGTAACTTTTCTTTTAAATACATTTCTTTTATATTCTCCTTGCTTTTCATTTTAGATTTTTTACCGAAAGTTTTTTTTTTCGAAAAATATTATTTTGTTATCAGTTTTTGGAATTTAGATTAGTTAACATATTATCATTTTCAAAATTTGGGTATGATTAATTTATATCGATTGGTGCAGTCCTATTGTTTATATCTCATTATTTTTTAAATATATATTTTTATCTTCTTTATTTCCTTTTTCTTTTTCGTCTTATTATTTTCATTTTCATATTCTTTCCTTTTTTCATCTTCTTTTTCTTCTTTTTATCTTCTAAATTATTCTTATTTTTTGGAAACTGATTTTTTCCTTTATCTTTAATCTTTTTTATCAAGTATAGATAAATCTATTTATTTTTCTTTAGATATGCTTTTTTTGAATATATTTTTATATATTACCTATATAAATTTATATATGATTTTAGGTTTGGGGATTGGAGATTAAGGTTTTTGAGATTGGCTCAATATTCAAATCCCTAATCCCAAATCCCCAGCCCCAAAAAAGCATTGATTATTGAAGTTTATAAATTAATGATAATATAGATATCAATTTTTTTTCAAGAATATCCATTTTTTTTCTATTTTTTCCTTTTTTAGAAATTTATTCCTTTAGATTAGATATTTCTAGATCATTTTTTCTATTTTGATTGAATCTCTTTTATATATTTTCTCCATATAATAGAAAAATCATAATAATCTATGTTTCTTCTTTTTTCTATATTAATTCTTTCTCTCATAAAAAAAGGAAATTATTATTAAATTGTTTATTATGCATAACAATTTTTTTTAGATGTCCTGATAATATAAATATTCTATTCTTCTCAAAATTATGTAAATCTACTTTATAGGATATTTTTTAATAAAATCTTCATTCATTATAATATAAATATAATAAAAATCTTAAATATCTATATGGGATATGGGATTTGGCTCGGGGATGAAATTATGGTTGAAATTTGAATTTATTTTTCAATTACTAAAATTTTTGTTTCCCTCTTTTTCCCATTTTCTTTTTTTGTAAATAGAAAATATATGAAGAGTTAAAAGAAAATTTTTTTTAATAGAGGCTATAATCTTTATCAAAGCCCTACTTGATAAGGATTTCATTAGGATAAGAATCCCCTAAAACTTTTCATCATGAATATTCCATTTCTTTTTTTATTATCCCAAAAACTAGTCAGATAACCTATAGAAACAGGATATTATCTTTTCATTATATAAACCTCCCCAGAGATAGGAGGACCAATTGAACCTGAAACTATTTTTTCAAAATGAATGAGATTTTTAGGTCAGTTTTGGACCCTCTTCTAGAAAAGGAGGAAGGGTACAAATTCAAACAGTGATTGAAAAGTGTATTTTCTAAGATTCTTGAGAAATATAAAATTCATATTTTTATTTGGCTAAAAATTAAATGAACACAATATAAGTGACCTGACTCTAAAATTTCCTGAATCTATTGTGATTTGTATCTTATATTCATTCATTCTTCAAGCTCAACTATGAATACGGTAAAAGAACATAAACAAATGCCATTATTATTTGAATCTTCAGTATTTCGAGGACATCCATTCATACATTCATAATTAAATACTTTATATCCTCTTTCAATACAATCCTCTTTTGTATTAAAACATTCTCGTGTTTCTTTATTTATAAAAGAATATCCTTTAGATGTACAATTATCAGTTTCATTAAAACAATTTAATAAATTACTATCATTAAAATAATTATATTGACATAAACAAATATTATTGTTATGTTTATCTACAGTAATTTGAGGACATTCATTATAACATCTTTTATTAAATGTTTTACCATAAAAGATATCTTAGAACCCCTCTTGACTACAATTCTAAGAAATTTAGAAAGGGATGGCAATAATATTTAGGGGGTTATCAAATCAGTTTTAGGATATATCCTCTTTTAATACACTCTTCTTTTGAATTAAAGCATTCTTTTGTTTCCACATTTGCATAATCATATCCTTTCGAGGTACAATTATCATTTACATTAAAACAATTTAATAGATTACTTTTATTAAAATAATAATATGAGCATAAACAAATGCCATTATTATTTGAATCTTCAGTATTTTGAGGACATTCATTCATACATTCATAATTAAATACTTTATATCCTCTTTCAATACAATCCTCTTTTTTATTAAAACATTCTCCTGTTTCTTTATTTGAAAAATAATATCCTTTAGATGTACAATTATCAGTCTCATTAAAACAATTTAATAAGTTACTATTATTAAAATAATTATAAGAACATAAGCAAATACTATTATTATTTTTATCTATAGTATTTCGAGGACATTGATTATAACATCCTTTATTAAATATTGTATATCCTCTTTGAATACATTCTTCTTCTGTTTTAAAACATTCTTTTGCTTCATGATTAATAATGGGATACTCATTAGGACATTCATCATAACAGACATTATTAATAATATAAAAACCTCTATGGAAACATTCATCATTTGATTTGAAGCATTCTCTTGTATCAAATTTTTTAATTGGATATTCAGTTGTATTGCATATTTTTTCATCTCCAAAACATGTCAAAAAATTACTTTGATTATAATAATCATATTCACATTTACAAATATTATCAATTTCTGCAGTTGAATTTTCGGGGCATTCAGTATAGCATTCATTATTAAATACTTTATAATTCTCATTTACACATTTTTCTAAATTATCAATGCATAAATTTATATATTTTATACTCTTTCTATTTCTATCTTCACATGTTTCTGATTCTCTTAAACACTCATATTCAGTTTTTTCATCATTTAAATACATTTTAATATATTTACATGTACATGTACCATTAATATCGGTATTTGTAATTTCTTCAGGACAAATTTCATAACATATATTTAGATATAAATATGTTTGTATATCAAAAAAATATAAAGATTCATTACATGTCTTAAAATATATTTTTGTATCGGCATATCTTAAATTATATTCATTAAAAGCTTCATTACTACAATGGGTTTTAAAATATTTATCAATATAACAATAATTAAAAGTAGATTCACATTTTTGAGAATTAGATGAAATTGTTGTTGTATTAGCAGGACAACCGGTTTTAAAACATTGGAAATTAAATTGAAAATAATTATTTCTACAACCACCTAATACACATTCTTTTGTATCTTCATGATAAAAATAATTTCCATATAGGCAATATTCCTTATTATCATAACACACTATTTCTTTTGTTGTAGAATTTTGTTGCCATCCAAATTTACATTTGCATAAATTATTATTTGTATCAATTTCAGATAATTTAGGACATTTTTCATAGCATAGATTTCCTAATTTAAATTTAGGTATTCCTTCAATTGTTAATTTATACATTTTCCCTAAAGCACTAGTTCCCTGGGCTGTAAAATTTCTATAAACATATTTAAAAGTATGAAAAACAGTATCTTTTGGACATTCTGATACACATTCTCCTGTTGAAGCTATTATATATTTATTTAAACAATTATCAACAATACTATATTGTTCATTTGTTTGATTATTAACTATTTTTTTAATTTTTGAATTAATATATGAATTATCTATTAAATAACAATTACCCATATATTCATAAGATTTTAAATATCCATCATTACATGCTAAGCAATTATGATTTAAGTTAGAACTTAATGTATTCTGTTTAGAACAAAATTTACAAGAAGGATAACATTTTTCATAATATTCAGTTGTTTCATTATAAATATAATTTGGCATATTTTGATCATTAGGATAACAATCTGTATCATTTGAGTCTCTTAACATAGAAAAATTTGTTTTGCATTTACCTGGATCACATGTATAATAATCTTGTGAGCAGCTTCCACATTTAAAAGCACATGTTCTAATTTTTACTAAACTTTTTGGAATAATAAAATAAAGTGCCCTACTACCACCATAAAAAAAGAAATAAAAAGTTATCCAATCATTTAAACCTGTAGTAACATCTAATATTTGAGTAGTTTCGTTAAATTTTATTATACCATTATTATATGTAGAATAATGTTCAGTAGTAGCTGTGTGCCTTAAAGTGAAGTCATCATATATTGCACTAGCATAATATCTATATAATTTTTTTGAAGTATCATATTTTAAATATCCACAAATTAATCTTGGATAATTTATTGTATTTATTTTTTTTATAACTTCACAAGATAATAATCTTGGATAAATTAAATCTCCTAAATTTGTTAAATTAAATTTAAATGGATATTTTAAAATCTCATTCCCTAAAATAGGTCCTTTAATTTCATTTGAATTTGTTAATTCAATTTTAATAGCATAATGCTTTAATTAATATAAATTTAAAGATAATATGATTTTTTATGAGTGAAATTAATTTAAAGTATTTAAAACATTATCTAATATTTGGGCAATTCCAATATAAACTTTATTATTCAAAATACCGTATTCTAGTGAATTAGGCGGATGCCGAAGTTTGAAAATTTCGGATTTTTTCCAAATTAGGGGGACGAAAAATTTTTCAGTAAATATTTGCAAAAAGTATATATGTATTAAGGTTAATTTAACATAAAATTGGAAATTTATAGTAAAAATGAAATTTTTGTGAAATAGGCGGAAGCCGGAAAATTTTTTTAAAAATCTCGTCCGCCTAATTCACTAGAATACAGTACTTATAGAGCAAGTATATCGTAAACCCTGTAATTATTTTCTCAGCTTGTCTTATTTAGATTTTTCCAAATATAATCTATTATAAAGTAAAATAAGTAAAATAAAGAAAATTAATACTTAGTAAATTATTTCATTTTTTCCTCTAGAGTTAACAATTGTTCCCTAAAGGGGGAAAGTAATTACGGGACTTATGGTAATTTAGATTTTCTATAGATAAATTTAAATTTGAATAATTATAATTAACTAAAAATGTTTCTTCTCCTGTATAAATATTAATTTTAGATAATAAATACCGTAAAACCCATTGTCATACTCACCTCCCTTTCCACAGAGAGAGGTATTTTTGTGAGGGGTGTTGGACAACGGTACAAAAAAGGCTGGTTTAGAATAGATTGATTTTCAAAATTTGCGATTTTTTTGGGGGTTGGACAACAGGGGGTAAGGCAATGGGTTTTATGGTAATCTCCTGTACAAGCTAAAAGTACATAATTAGTATCATAAGTAGCCGCAGTAGTAATATTTATAATATTAGAAGTTATATTACTTGTTTTATTAGGTGGAATCCCAGTATATATATTTTTTTCAGTAGTTATTAAAAGATATAAATTATGATAATCAGTAATATCAATTATAGATGCATTTTGGCCTAAATTGGCTATTATGTAGTTATTTTCGAAATAGTTCAATGAAACTACTTTAAATTGAATAAATAATAAAGCAATGAAAATACTTTGATATACAATATTTTTAGGAATAATTCCCCCTTTAATAGTACTCCCTCCAAAATTCGTGGACATACGATTTATTTGCTACAAAATAATCTCAGATATATTTTATTTTACATAATTTTTAATAATTTCTGATTTTGTATTATTTTTTATTAATAATATTTTCAGTAAAATGCGGTAATTGCTTTTTCAATAAAATTAAAGCTTCAAAAAATTCAGAAAAATAATACATTTTTTTTATAAAAATATAATAATTCTTTATTTTTAAATAATTAAATGCTTTTCCTAATTTTGAAATTCAATATAAAAATGAAGGCTCTAA
>JAJMZN010018701.1:0-14213 GCA_023807165.1 Diplodinium dentatum
CGAATCTTTTTTGTAAATTATCCAATTTCTCATACAAATCATTTTTTTCTTTTTCATTATTTCTAGCATATTCATATAATTTTTTACCATTTATTTTAATAGCACTATAAAGAGGTACTTCCATATGATAATTACCTATAAAAGTATTAAGTACTTTGTCTATTTTTTCATTTGTAATATTATTAACTACTCTTTCTTCAAGAATATTACCAGTTATATCTAATGTATCTGTATTTATTCCAAGAGTTATCTCAGCTTCATATTCTTTATCAAGAGAAGTAATTTCATTGACTATTTTTAACCCTTTATTTTTACCTAAAACAAGTACTCCTGTTGCCATAGGATCTAAAGTACCTGTATGCCCTACTTTTTTTGTTTTTAATAAATGACATACTTTATTAACTACATCTCTACTAGTCATATCTTTTTCTTTATTTATTAATAATATTCCATCCACTTAAATCACCATTTTTATTATAACAAAAATAAAAAAAAGAGCAAACGCTCTTTTACCAGTTAACATAAATATCTACAGTACCATAAGCACAACCTGTATCATATACTCTTGCAGGTCCAAGTGATGTCATAACAACTGTTCCTCTTGGTAAGAAAGATGGATCAGCTGCTACTGATATATATCCTTCACCATCTCTTACAGTACCATCATCAGCAACGTGTCTACCTGGAATTGCAAGTCCTGTACCAGGTAAAACTCTTTCTGAATAATATGTTTCTTTATGTCCATTAAAATATAGGGCACCTCTTGATGAAGATAATGGAGTACTTGAAACATTATATAATCCCGAATATTGTAATGGGATATTTCCAAATCCACTAACCTCTGCAAATTTTATTTCATCTAATCCTTTAGTCTTAGATAAAGAAATATTTGAATCTATAATATTGTCTTCAACTTTAGTCATTGCTAAAGATGTTGACGCTTCTAATCTATTAATTTTATTTATATTAACTTGTGATAAAGTACAATATAATACTAATAAAAAGCACATGCAGCAAACAAAAGTAGAAATAACTTTTTTATTAGCTATTTGACCTAATTTCACTTGTTTCACCTCATTTTTTTTACTTCTTGCTCAAAAACAAAAAGCATATAAATTTTAGCATAAAAACTGCTTTTAGTCAAATTTTTACTTCTTCATTTCAACTATTACCATTAAAATAGAATCTATTATTGAAAAAATGCATGAAGAAAAATAATTATTGATTTTCAATAATTATTTTTTTATTTATTATTTTACATTTTATAAAAATTAGTTATAATATAAGTATAAAAATAAAAGAGGGTGTTTAAATGGATATTTTAAACAATTTGGGCATAGGCTATACTGGAGATTATCTAGTGCAAGGTAGCCAAATTGACAAATGTAAAAAATCATCTCAGTTAGACATTAAATACACAGAGTTTTGTGTAAAGAATGGTGGAAAGGAGAACTCTTTTAGCTATATACCTAACTATTATTATGGAAACGTTATATTTCATTTACCTACAATTAATATTAATCAATCTAATTTAAAAAGTATTAAAGAAACAGTAAATGAAATAATTCTTAATAAAGTAGATTTATTTGTTATTGATGCATCAACTCTTTTATATGAAACTTTTGATTGGTCTACTGATGAAGAACAAAGAAATTATTTAAAGAATATGGCTAAAGGTATAGCTGCAGTAGCAGCTTATAAAAAAGAAGTTGCAATAGAAAATACATCATTTGATAATAATATGCTTTTGTTTGGAAAATCAATTAGTAATATATCTGATTTATTAGTATATACAAGAAATATATTAGTAGAAGATTATGATTTTTCTAGAGATAGAGCAAATAAAATGATAGGTATATCATTAAATATTAATAAGTTAATAACAAATAATGAAGAAGAAGATTTAGATAATTGGATAAAAATTTTTAATTAAAGTAAAATACCTTATTCTTCAGAATATAAGCCCCCCTAATATAGCCCCCCAATTTTTGGCCGAAAATTTTGCATAGCGTCGACACAATATAGGTCCCCCTCCCCTATTATCTTTAATTTTTATTTAAATTTCTTCTAAAATTTAGGGTAATTAAAAAATTTTTCGGCAAAATATAGGCCCCCTCCCTTTTTGAAAAAATTTTTGCTCCCTAGGGGGGGCTTATATTCCGGCGAATACGGTACTTAATTGTGAATATGGACGATGGAACTTCAATTTCAAATTTTGTTTTAATTTAATTTAAATTTTAATATAGAAAATTCAAATAAATTTTTTAAATAATTATTTATAAAATTTTTAAGAATATTATATCTATGGAAAAACATGATAATATATCAATTACTTTTCTACTATCATTTGTAATATCTTGTTTGAATTAATGATATATTTCAAATAGATTAATTTCAAATATAGTACAATAATTTTAGAACACTTGGTATCTCATTTTTTTATCTATAATATTTTTGATTTTCTTAAATTATTTATACTTCATTTCTTTACTTTTTTTCTATATGTATATCCTTACAAGCAATAATTATTTTTTCTCAAAATTTTTTATTTATATGAATAATATTGTGTCTTTATTTATTTTTTCATTTTAAATTAGGCCAATTTTCTTTATTTGAAATAATATATCTTTTTTATACTCATGATATTTTTTATTTTATACTTGTTTTATTTCTTTTTTTAAGAATTTTTGATCTCTGTCCTATTTTGAAAATATCATCTATAATTAATTTATATCCTTTTCTTTTATATTTAATATTTTTTTATTCTTTTTAAATTAATAACATTTCCTTTCTTTTATTATCATTTTCCAAATTTTACTTCAAGTTTTACTTCCTTTCCTTCTTGAATACTTTCTAGACCTCTTGGATATTGTTTATTCCAGGACTTTTCAAAGGTTATTCCTGAGTTACTCCCAATTTTCTTTATATTACACCATCGTTACTCCAAGGCCTCAAAGGTTACCCTCGATGAATAAATTTATTCCAGAATTCCTGGATTGTTATGGCATCCATTTATTACCTATTTTAGGAAATATAACCTAAAATTTTCAATAATTAGGACAATTTCTAGGGTGGTTATAATATAATAAAGCTATTATAGGCTAAAAAGCCAAAAAAAGATTGAAAGAATGGGTCATTTTGATGACTATTCTATTTAGAGGATGATTTAAAAAAGGAAATTAATTAAAGTTTAACAAAGAAAGAATTCTTTAATTAATTTTATTCCTCATTTCTATTGTCTATAAGAAAAATAAAAAACCATAATTATATATCATTCAAATAATCACCCATTTCCATAATTTCATTATTATAATAATATATTATTTTTCTTTTTCCTATAATTGAATCAAAGTTATATCCTAGATAAATTATAGTTAATTTAAACATTTTTTTATTTTATGTTAATAAAATTTGATTGTATTATTTATTTATAATATTAAGGAAGAGATGGGGATTAGGGATTGGGATATACTCTAGAAATCCTAAAAATGAAGAATTAAAATTTGAAGAATTAACAAAAAATCAAAATAATAAAATTAGAAATAAAATATATGTAGTATATATATTAATATGTCCAAAATTTATGAATGTAAAAATAAAAATTGCAAATTTTGCAAAAATTGAAAGCTCTTTAGGGTTCCAACTTTACCTACTTCCTCAATATCTATCAGGCTAAAATTGAAGAACTGTTCTTTGAACCCCATAAAACGTTTCATAATGTAAGAGGAACTTTCCCCATCTCATTCCATTTTTGAGACGAAAATAAAAAAGAAAAGTTTTTTAAGATTATTGCCAATGCTTATAATGCTGATGGGGGGTTTTATAATAATAAAAACATTACAACTAGATGACAAAAATACTTTGAGTATAAATAAATGGATAAAACAATACGAAAATAAAAAAGGAGCAAAATTAGGTTTATTAGGTCTCCACCTGATTTTCAAAAAATAAATTCATAAATATCGCGCATGATATGGGAGTAAGAAATGTGTATAATCCACTGATTATAAATATAGGCAATTTAATACAAACCCCAATTTTTGTATCGGAAAGACTTATTTATAATGCAACTTTGTTCAACGACGGAGACCTATTTTTATTCCAGAATGATGGATGGAAAACCTACTATGAATTTAAGACAAATTTTTTGGTTATAGCATGTTGAAGAAGATGATAACTGACAAGGCTAACATGCAGGTTTTTTCTGACTTCATGATCTAAAGCAAGAAGGTTACCGATGGGTACAAGAAGTGCTTCTCGATCTTTGAGTAGAAGATCAAGGAGATGTATATGGACCTCAACGGAGCTGATACAACCAACGACAATATCCACTATATTGAAGAGAAACTCATGTCTGTCCTTTAACAGAGCTTGGAAACGAAGATCTAAAACTATCTATTTTCCTAATAGTCTTCATATCTGTCACAATTATAATAATATAATAATTCCTTTCCCTTCTTTTTTATTATATTTACAATTGACTTCATATCTATCTAATCAAAATCAATATTTTAATCAATATAAATAGAAATGTGTATTTACAAAAACAACAGAAATGTTTCATTATCAAATTCATAAGTAATAGTCGGGGGGTTCCACCTCTCCAAAAAAAACGGCCTAGGGGAATCAGAACTTTTTTCTCTTCAAAATTCAAAGTTTTCAATAAAATTTAAAATTTTAAAAATTAGAAAGGAAAATTTTTTTTCTGGGGAACCTCTAAATTATTATGGTATTTAAATTTTAGTTTAAAGAAAATGGATAGTTTTTCTGAATATCAAAATTTGGAGAATCCTGTTGGAAAAAATATATTTTACAAACACTAGATAATGAATGACAAGGATTATTGAATTAAAATGGGTTATTATAAATGCCATAAAATAGACAAAAAAAGATTATTTTCAAAAAATGGATTTTTTAGAAATTTATTATTTTATCAAGGTCCTTCCTTGGATAATTTTTAATAAAAATATATGAGAAATTCAGTATTTTTCAAAAAAAAGGGAGCGTTAAATTATAGGAGGCGCTATATTATTATTAAAAATAAATTATTGAATATTTCTTTTATCTTAATAGGGGATGGGGATAGGTCCAAACATTTCTCCCCATATAATCATTAAACAACAATTTGTTGCACCCAATAAAACAATAAATAAATTATATTAATTTAAATAAAAAAAAATTAAATTTTTAAAAATAATAAATTTTAAAAGATAGTAAATTAATAAATAAAATTTTAACATTTATTGCATTCAAAAAAATAATTATTTAAATAAAAATGATAATAGCTATTTACACGATTATAATTTTTCTTTTAAAGCTGACTTTAGAGTCGAATGAAGTTAAAGTTTATGGTGGAAATTATGGTAATATTTTCAAATTTATTATTTCCGGCCCTGCAAAACAAGAAATTACAAAGTCTACAGATATTAATGTTTACCTGAATGTATCCGAAAGTACAAAAATTGCCAAATGTTCAATCGGAGATACACCCAATGGAGCTATTGCAAATTATTCTTGTTCATATGAAGGAAATATAAATGAAAATAAAATATTTATTCTAAAAGATCAAGATGAAGAATTTGGAATTAATTTAGAGAGCAACATGGAAATAAACCCACTAAATATAACAATTGAATATTCAAAAGCTTTACATTTACAATTCATTGACAATATTTGGCAATATGATTTAACTGGAAAAATAAATGATGAAAGCATAGATATCCCTTTGGAATCATTGACATATATGAATATAGAAATTAATTCTTATGACAAAACAGCTGGTTGTATATTGACTTCAAAAAATTCAAAAGATGTTAATTTTTTATGTAAAGTTAATGGGGAAACTCAGTCTCCGGCAGATTCACTCTTTATTTCAAAAACAAAAAACAATTATTTAAAATTTAACCCTGATTTAAATGATGAAGATAAGTATATATTCGTTAATAAATCGTTATCTTTTATCAATGCTGAAAAATTATTATATAATATTAGTAAATGGGAATTTAGAATAACAATTCAAAATTATTCAATTCCAATTGGCTCTAAATCTATTATAGATATATTATATAATGGAACTATATCCCAGGCTACTTGCTTTTGCCATTCGCCTTCTTCATTGAATTGTTATGCTGACAAAGAAAATCAAACAGAATATGATCTAATAAAAATCCAATTTATTAAAAGTCTTAATTCAACCATAACCTGGGAAGATCTAACTTATGTTTATGAAATTCCAATCGAAAAAGAATTAGATTATGTGTCTGTAGAAGATTTATCTTCCTCTTCTGCTGCCCAATTATGGAAATATAAAATTAATTTTGAAAATGGAATTTTACCGTTAAACGGTTTAGTAAGAGTTGATTTTATAATAAATCAAATTTTAATTTATGTTAATTGTTATTATTTTGATTCAGTTTTAAATTGTGAAACAAGTGAAATAAAAAATTCTTCATTAATTTTACTATCATCAGAAAAAAAATATGGTTCAATAAAATGGCGAAATATGAATAAAGGAGATAATCTTATAGTTCCAGTGAATTTATCAATAAGCTATATTGATTCATATAATTTGACCTTTTTAGAAAATATTGGAACTTGGGCTTTTAATATAAAGTTAGAAATATCAGAAAGAATAGAAACTAATTGGAAAATTATAATAAAAATAAAATATGGTGAAGACCAAAAATCAGGAAGTGCCTTTTGCTCTAAGATTTCATTTGATTCAAATGTATTTGCATGCCAAGTACAATATAAAAATCAAAAAAGTATTGACCCAATAATAATAACTGCAGAAGATGAAACAAATCTAAAATGGAAAAATGGTTTTAAAGAAAAACATATTCCCTTGGTAGCATCAATAAAAGTAAACAAAGTTTATGATTTATTTTATAATGAAGACAATAAATGGGAATTTAAAATTAAGCCCGATATTGATTTACCCGCTGGTTCAATACTAAAATTGGATACTTTATATAATGAAAAACATTCAGATACAGCCACATGTGTTTATAATAATAAAATATTATTATGCCAAAGAGATTCCCCTAATCAATATCCAAATGAATCTTTAAAAATAAATCCTACACAAATAAATGGAACTATTAGAATAACCAATATAGATGCAATAAATAATAAAACTTTTCCTTTAACAATAAAAATAAATTATAAAAGAGCTTATGGAAAATTTTTTAGCGATTTTTGGAATTTTTATGTTGAAATTGATGAATTAAAAATAGTTCCTATAAATTCCTATGTTTTATTAGATATTCTATTAAATGGGAATAAAGTAGCGGCAAAGTGTGAATTACCATTAGAAAATGAATCAAAAATTTTAATTTGCTCTATCGATCAAAATATTACTCAAACAAGAAAAGATGTAATAATTATTAATTTTGAAAATGATTCAGGCACAATTAGGTGGACCAATAATATAACTGAATTAAATGGGACCATCGAAGAAATAAATCCAAATCCATTATCTTTTTATTTATTAGATGCCTATGATATGGAATTTATCAAAGGAATATGGAGATTTAAAATTAAGGGTTCACCTAATAAAAATGTGCAAAGAGGAGAAATATACGTTATTGAAATGATTTATTTATTGTTAGATGGAGAATATGATACTATTGCTAAATGCTGGAGTAAAGAAGGAGGAAGTAAAAATGGTGAAACCATTTTTTTATGTAATGTAGATTATGATAATCAAATAGATGAAGGTTCAATTAAAATGAAATATATTCAAAGTAGTATTTCAAATTTAAAATGGAATGGCGGAATGTATAATAATTATCTAATAACATTAAAAACAGCTTTATATCTAGATAAAGCATATGATTTAACTTTCGATAAATCTTGGAAATTTAAAATTGATGTATATGGAGGGTTATTGCCCCCGGGTTCAAAGATTATAGTTGATATAATGAATGGAAATGAATATAAATCTATAAATTGCAATTCAAGAGATAGTAATAATATTATATGTGATACTCAAATTTCAGACAAAAATACTGGCTTAATCAAAATTAGTGAAAAAAGAATTAATCCTAAAAGTGTTGAATGGTTAGGACAAGAGGAATATGAACAAAATATTTATTTAATTTTTTTAAATGTAGATATTTATTTTATAAGAGTTTATAATTTATATTTTATAAATAATAAATGGCAATTTAAAATTGATATAGATGAGCCTATTATTAATGGTTCTAAGTTAAGTGTAGATATTCTATATGGAAATTTAGAAGCAACAGCAACTTGTTATAGTAATACTATGTTTCTTATATGTTATGTAGATATTATAAATCAAAGTAAAAATGTTTTAGTAAAAATAAATCATATAAAATCTGAATATTCATCTATATCTTGGAAAAATTTAACAACAGATGAAGGCATTGATTTAGTAACAGATTTAACTTTTGTTAATGCAGATAATTTGATATTTAATGAAAATAATAAATGGGCTTTTGATGTTTTTATTTCAGATTTTGATGACATTCCTAATTATTCCAAATTTATTATAGACATTAATTATGAATATGAATTAAAAAATTATGTTGCAATAGCAATATGTTATTTAAATAAAGATGAAAAAAAAATATATTGTGAAACAATTTTATCTTCAAGAAATTATTTAGTTAAATTATACTTATTAAAAGTAAGCAATTCCACATCCTCAGTTACTTGGAATTACAATAAAACTGAAATTGCGAATAATGAAGTATCAATGAAAATAACAGCATCTTTAGATTATATAAATTCTACAAGAATTACTTACAATGAAATAAGTAAAATATACTGTTTTTATATTAATATTAATAATATTATTCCAATAAATGGAGAAATAATAATAAACATTTTCATAAATGATGAAATAAAAACTATAATTTGTAAAGCAAAATCTTTTTATGAATTAGAATGTTACATTCCAATTGAAATTTATAAAAATAATACTTTTGTTTATATTGAACCGACTGTGGGAATGCAAGCAACAGTAAAATGGAATTTTGGGGAGAGAAAAAAAATAATTAATACAATTTATTATAATATTAAAGGAACCTTTGATAAAAATCCTATTAATGAAACTCATATTGGATTTAAAATATTAACGGAAGAATTAATATTATATGATGGGGCACCAGTTAAAGTTGCAATTAAATATAGTAATAATGAAAGAGAAATAATTACTTGTTTTGTAAATAAAGAATTTTTATTTTGTACAGCACGAAGGAAAGAAGGAGTTGATTTTGAATTAGATTTATCAGAAGATAATAATAATGAAATAATATGGGTTAATAGAGAGACTTATATTACTAACAATAATAATAAACCAATTATCACACCAAGTTTAAATATAGATAATTTACAAGTTAATTCTTTTACATATAACCCAGAAGCTACTTGTTACGAATTTACATTCAATCAATATTTATCTTACACTTATCAAGTTTTCATAGTTATAGATATCATTATAGGAAGCGAACATTCTTATGCCTACTGCACATATAGCTATATCAACCATATTTTTTATTGTAAAACAAAAAGAATAACTTTTCATTCAAATGTTAAAATTGTATTATCCAAAGATAAAACATATGGAGGGGTAAATTTGAATAATACTGATGAATTGGATATTAGTCTATTATTTATTAATGTTTTAGATTTTTATGATTTATATTTTGATAACAATAAGTGGCATTTCAAAGTTATTTTAAATAATGAAGTTGATACAAATTATATAAACGAAAGTAAGACTTTAGATATTTTAGTTGGCGATGAAAATGAATTAGCAAATTGTACAATATATGAGAAATCATTAGAATGCCAAGCAGATTTTGATAATAATGCATTGATACAATTGAATAACCGTAAAATAGGTGAAATTAAAATAATTAATATGGAAAATATAAGAGGCCATAAAATTCCTTTAAGAATAAATTTGGAATTTATTTCTTCATATTATGAAGAATATAGTCTCAATAAAAAATTTTCCTTTACAATAGAAGCAATTAGTAATAATACTATTCCTAATGGTTCATTAATAAATATTAATTTATTGAATAATAATGTAAATGAGATGGTTAATTGTTATACAAAAAATAATAATAATAAACTAATAATATCATGTACAACACCTGATCCTATATCTCAATCTTCCATAATTTTATTAACTAATAACAAATCAAATTATAATATTTCGAGTATTTCTTGGGTACCTCCTTTATCCATTGATCAATTAGAGATTCCTATTAGCACAACACTATATGTTAAAAATGTTGATAACCTATATTTTAATTCTACAGAAAGCAAATGGAGTTTTAAAATAAATTTAAATGGAGGAATATTTATCGAAGACTCAAAAATAATAATAGACCTAATATATAATAGTAATAATACTAATTCAAGTTTAACAGCTGTATGTAGATATCATTATAATGGAAATTATTTTTTATGTATTCCAGACAAAGATAATCAAACTCTTATGGATTCTTTTGTAATTTCTAAAATAAAAAATAAAGCTACTGTCAAATTTAGAGATAGTGATAATTTAGATATTTCTTTAAAAACAATTAATGTTAACATTTACAAAGCATATGATTTATATTTTAATAACCAAAGTAAATGGGAATTTATATTGGAAGCAAATGAAGAAATAAACATTAATGATACAATAGGATTTAATACTTTAGATATTACAATTTCAAACATTCCTGATTTAGCATATTGTAATATTAATGGTAAATTAATCAAGTGTCAAGTTGAAACAAGGAACCAAAATCCAAATCAATTAATTAGGTTATCTCAACAGAAAAAAGGTGAAATTAAAATAAATAACTATAATTTATATCAAGGTAAAATCCCTTTAAAAATTACTCTAGAATTTATATCTTCTAATTATAATCAATTTGGTGATAATACATTCCCCTTCCAAATTAAAGCATATTATGATTCTATTATTCCAAACAATTCAATATTTTCTCTTGACATAATAAAAGATGGTAAAAATAAAGTAGCTTATTGCCTGGATTTTCAAAAGAAAAATAATATAATAACATTATCATGTACTGATAATGATATTATTGAATATTATACAGTATATAAATTAAATAATATTAAATCAAATTACGGAAGTATTACTTGGAAACCTAATTTAGGTGAAAACCAATTAGAAATACCTTTAAATGCAACTTTAGAAATTATAAATTCTACCAATAAAATTTATAATTCTACAAGTAAAAAGTGGAGTTTTGAAATAAATCTTAATAATATATACAATTATAATTATTATTTTCGGGACTCCAAAATAATAATTAATTTAATATATAATGAAAAAAATGAAACTGCATTGTGTAGATTTAAAATAAATAGTTATTATTATTATACTGAAAAGACATATAAATGTATATGTACTCCAGACAAAAAAAATCAATCTTTAGCTGATAATTTTGAAATTTCAAAAATTCAGGAAAATGCTATAATCAGTTGTCAAAACAAAAATAATTTTTATTGCTTACAAATTAAAAATCTTGTAAGAATTAATGCATATCAAATATATGGTTTGACTTTTAATAAAAGCAAGTGGCAATTTACAATTGAATCAAAAGAAGTAGTAGAATTGAATGATATAAATAAAAATAAAACATTAGATATTTCTATCTCAGGGAATGAAGGTTTTGCTAATTGTCTAATAAATGGGAAAATATTAAATTGTGAGGTTGCCTCAGAAAAACAAAATGATAGTCAATTAATAATGCTATCTGATTATAAATATGGTGAAATAAAAATAAATAATATTGACAATTATAAAATTCCTTTGAAAATGAATTTGACTTTCCTATCTGCAAATTATACAAAATATCAATCAAGCAGATTAACATTTCATATAAAATATATAAAAAATTATCCTGAAAAAATTCCTGAAAATTCAATATTTACTATTGATGTTTTCAATGATGGTACAAATCAATTAGCTCATTGCTCTGTTCAATCTGAAAATATTATGTTATGCACAACAAAAAATGGTACGTATTCTTTTTTAAATTTAACTAATAATAAATCAAAATATTCTAGTATTGTCTGGAATAACAAGATAGATGAAAAGAAATTAGAGATGCCTTTATCTGACACGCTTGATGTTAAAAATTGTAGCTTTTTGAATTATAATAATACAAATAAAAAATGGAGTTTTCAAATGACTTTAAGCTCAAGTTGTTATTATTATCTTAAAAATACCAAAATAATAATAGATCTAAAATATAATAACAAGAATTCAACAGCTACATGCAGATATAACTCAAATTATGAATGTAAATTTATATGTGAACCAGATATTAATAACCAAAGAATCAATGATTCATTTTCTATTTCTACAACATTAAAAGAATCTACTGTTAATTTTACAAAAAATAGTAATTTGAACATTATGAATTTAATTTATATTAGTAATCCCCAAATATATGATTTGCATTATGAAGATGGAAAATGGGCATTCATCATTGAATCAGGAAATAAAATTGAAGCATATTATCCACATTTAATTAAGACTTTAGACATTAACATAATAAAAGATAATAAAAATGAAAAAAGTTTTGCAAATTGTAAAATAAATGGAAAAAAATTAAATTGTGAGGTTGAATCAAGTAGTTATGATTTAATTAAATTAGCTGTACATTCAGATGCGAATATTAAACTAATGAATATACCTAATAATTATTATATTCCTTTTAGGGCAAATTTACAATTTTCTTCAGCCAATTATACTGAATATTATGACAATAGATTATATTTTAAAGTTAATGGTATAAATAATAATACCAATCCAATTATCCCATCTAATTCATTTTTTACTATTGACATATCCAGAAATAATAAAAATGAAATTGCTTTTTGAAAAAGCAATTTCATTTTTATTATTTCTTGATATGTCAATAGTAAAAAATGAATTAGATGGGATAATTGGATTGGTATTATTATTTATACCATTAACTTTAAAATATAATCTATTGTCATAATATTCAGTATAATTGGCTGAAGAAAATTGTAAATTTGCCCTAAAAGGAATATAATAATTATTAGGTATATTCATTAGTTTAATATTCGCATCTGAATGTACAGCTAATTTAATTAAATCATAACTACTTGATTCAACCTCACAATTTAATTTTTTTCCATTTATTTTACAATTTGCAAAACTTTTTTCATTTTTATTATCTTTTATTATGTTAATGTCTAAAGTCTTAATTAAATGTGGATAATATGCTTCAATTTTATTTCCTGATTCAATGATGAATGCCCATTTTCCATCTTCATAATGCAAATCATATATTTGGGGATTACTAATATAAATTAAATTCATAATGTTCAAATTACTATTTTTTGTAAAATTAACAGTAGATTCTTTTAATGTTGTAGAAATAGAAAATGAATCATTGATTCTTTGGTTATTAATATCTGGTTCACATATAAATTTACATTCATAATTTGAGTTATATCTGCATGTAGCTGTTGAATTCTTGTTATTATATTTTAGATCTATTATTATTTTGGTATTTTTAAGATAATAATAACAACTTGAGCTTAAAGTCATTTGAAAACTCCATTTTTTATTTGTATTATTATAATTCAAAAAGCTACAATTTTTAACATCAAGCGTGTCAGATAAAGGCATCTCTAATTTCTTTTCATCTATCTTGTTATTCCAGACAATACTAGAATATTTTGATTTATTATTAGTTAAATTTAAAAAAGAATACGTACCATTTTTTGTTGTGCATAACATAATATTTTCAGATTGAACAGAGCAATGAGCTAATTGATTTGTACCATCATTGAAAACATCAATAGTAAATATTGAATTTTCAGGAATTTTTTCAGGATAATTTTTTATATATTTTATATGAAATGTTAATCTGCTTGATTGATATTTTGTATAATTTGCAGATAGGAAAGTCAAATTCATTTTCAAAGGAATTTTATAATTGTCAATATTATTTATTTTTATTTCACCATATTTATAATCAGATAGCATTATTAATTGACTATCATTTTGTTTTTCTGAGGCAACCTCACAATTTAATATTTTCCCATTTATTAGACAATTAGCAAAACCTTCATTCCCTGAGATAGAAATATCTAATGTTTTATTTTTATTTCACCATATTTATAATTAGATAACATTATTAATTGACTATCATTTTGTTTTTCTGAGGCAACCTCAC
>JAJMZN010018702.1:0-14114 GCA_023807165.1 Diplodinium dentatum
TATCTTAAAAAAAAGAAAGTGACAAAAAAAAAGCCAAATGAAAATTTAATAATTTTAAAAAATTAATAAAATAATCTAGAATCCAATCTAATTTCCCATCCCCAATCACTATATTATAAATAATTAAAATTAATATCCAAAATGAATCCTAAAATGAATCCTAAAAAAATGAAACCTAAAATGACTGATAAAGAAGGGAAAGATAGCGACATGACCGAAGAGTCAGTCAAAAAAAATATCCTATCTTAGATTTGCATGATATTAGTAAGAATAGAATATTCATGTCTATAGGGCAAAAAAAAATATTTAGTATGAATGATAAGCGATTTAATAATAAATTCCCTGTATATTGTGAACAAGAATTAATAACAAAAAGAGGAATAAACTTGAATTTCTATGATATATTATATTTCATAAAGCTTTAAATTCAAGAAGACAGTCTAAGAACTCAATCAAAATTGGCAGCACAATCAAAATTTAGAATGGTAATTTAGAATATAATCTAAATGAAAAAAAATAATAAAATTGAAGAAAGGCTTTCTGAACTTGAAAAACAATTTTATGATTTCTTAATGAGTTAAATAAACTTAAATTATTTTTTTTTTGGGATTGGGGATTGAACCAAACCATTAATCCCTAATCCCCTTATCCCAAATCTAAAAATCCTAAAGTATTTATATATAAAATGAATCAAGATAAAGATAAAAAATTACTTCAAATAATTGAACATAGAGGAATAAGGCATAAAAGGGAAGAACTGGCAAATTTTTTACAAGAAGATGATGGAAAAAAAGAAGAAAAAGTTCAATGATTGGATAAAGACAATTATAGATAAATCAAAATAAGAAAAAAATGAAAATACTATCATAAATGAAAATAGAAATGACCTAGTTATCAATTTGAATAATAATGTCAATGATAATTTAAGTAAAATAAAAGAAAAATCAGGCCCTCTTCCAAAAAGATGCTTTAAATAAAAAGATTGGTCAATGATGTTTATGTTTGAGGAAGTCATATAAATAGGTATATAGCTTGTCAATAATAAGAACTGGGTAGAAAGCATGAAAATAGTGATATAAAAATAGCTTGTCAATAATAAGAACTGGGTAGAAAGCATGAAAATAGTGATATAAAAAAGGAAATAGAATTGAATATCTTAAATAAAATGAGTAATAATGATAAAAAGGTAATAATAGAAACTTGTTATGGAACACTAGTTGAGTCGATGAATGAAATAAGAAATAAAAGAAACACAATTTATATCCGACATTTAATCTTTCAGAATCATTATTAGATATAAACACTTCATCAAATAGATTAATCTCAATCGACAATCCTAGACAATTAGCATTATTCTTATTGTATTTGTTATTGCTTATTATTGTCCAATTCTTTTGAGAAATGGACATTGATTTGAATAAAGATCATTGACAAACTTATATATAATGACTTTAGGGTTGTTTGTTATTATTTTTATAAGTAACTTTAAATTTAATCTAAATAGATTATTTAAGTAAAATAAAAATAAAATTATTTATGAAAGTTAAGTCTTAAGTTGCATTTCCTACAGAAATAGTAGCATTTGTCATAAAGTTCTTGTTGAAAAAGTGGTTTTGTACATAGTTTGCAATCACAAACTGGGCAATTTGGCATTTGGCATTCTTGGCAGACTGGGCATGTTGGACAATCTTTATTTTGTCCTTTATATATTGGGCATTTGTCTCCAAATTTTGGACAGTAAGAATTGGTATAATTGGTTCAAAGTATATTATTAAATAAAACATTTGATAAATTTCTATTGCTTAAAAAGGCATACCGAAGAAATATTAAAATGCCAATAAATAATATTTTATATAACCCTATAAAACTGGGTAATGGTACGGAACTATCTGATGAATTTTTAAATAGACTTTTTGAATTATTTGGCATTTATAATATAAATTTAATAATTAAAATAATAGCAAAATAATTATAAAGTATGGGCGTGGCCTCAATCTGTAATAATGACTCGGTTCTAAATCATTTTAATATTCTTTAATTTCTTTTGTATTTTCCTCTATTTGTTTGGTTGGATTTTCAGGAAAAAGAACATTATATTTAATTTCTGGAATTTCAAATTCCATTTATAATAATAAATATATATTATATGAATTTGAGTTTCATCACTGGTTTAGTGATATATATTTTGCCATTTTCCATGACCCCCTTTTTATTATTTATAAATTCCAGACATTTTCTTTTAATTAAATATTTTAAAAGTAAAAAATATTAATTTGACACATATTTTCATATGCATTAATTTATTGATGGCGATTGGGGATTATGAAGTAGGGATTGTTGGTTTGGAATCTAAAGACGAGATCTAATGTGGATACCTATCATCTGTTATGAATTCCCATCTTCTCTTAATTTTGCTAATTAATTAATGAGGCATTTTTTGTTAATTATTTTTTTAATTATTGTTTTAGTTACTATAAATTCCGAAATAACTCCCCCAAAAATTTCCACCAATTTCTAAAATTGCGATTTCGAAATATCTCCCCCTTTCGCGCAAGCAAAAGAAAAATTTAAAAATAAGAATTAGAAAAAAAAATTTTGTAACATTCTCTCCAAAAATTTAAATCTTCTAAAAATTCTTCTTTGAAATAACTCCCCCCTTTCAAAAAAGTGCCTTGTTCTGTAAGCAGGGGGGAGTTATTTCGACATTTACTCTAATTAATTTTTTAAATTTAAATGTTTTTAAATTTTTAAAAAATGGAGGAAAATGAAAAATTTTAATTTTTTGAAATTACTCAAAAAGAACCCACATTTGACCGGTTGGACAAAATAGAAAAATTTTCGCTTTCTATGCCTCTTTCATTTTATATACTTTTAAAATTATAAAAATGCTAAAATATGGATGATTTTTCCAAAAAATAGGCCAAAAAACAAAATTTTCTTTTCAATATTTGATAAGGAAGATGAATAGAAAACTTGTTCTGGACACTGAGTACTTTCTTGTGATATGTATGTTTTCCCCCAACAAAATTATTTATAGGAGAGAAAAAATTTTTTCTGATTTTTTGAAAATATCCAAAAAGTACAAAAAATAAATTGGACGCACTATAATTGCAAATTTGCAAATTGAAAAAAAAATAACCCGTAAATTTTTCTAATTTTATTTATCAAAATTAAATAATTAATATTATTTAATCATTAATGTCTAAAAGTTTCTCGGATTGGAATGAATTAACTTTATTTTCAATTTCAGAATCATATTTAGAATGCTTCCATCTTTTAAAGACCAAATAAAGGCAAAATATTGCTAATATATAAAAAATAATCGATATAACAAGCAACCATACTTCAGTAGTTGAAAGCCCAATTTTATTTTGTTGGAATTTAATTCTTCTTGATACTGTGCCTAAATTAGTTTTAATATTAACAGTATAAACTATAACATGATTTTTGTTTTTCTTCTCTAATTTTGAAGGATGATCTAAATATTTATTATGTTTAGCATTGATTATTTCAGTAGGATAATTAGTAATATTCTTTTCTTTATAAAAACTATAATGAGTAAAATCAGTTTTATACACAGTTATATTAATATAATCTTTTCCTTTGAATTTAGGGATAATTTCTACTTTTGGATTTGATCTTCTTCCTGAAACTTTTAAATGAATAAATACTGACGACACTTCATTATTTGAATATTTATAAACTATATTTTTTCTTAAAACTTGTGTAACTTCTTTTTCTCCTTTTTTATCAGTTAAATCCATAAGAACAGAAGATTGTTTAGCTACTTTTAATTCATCTGGTATTATTATTTTTGTATTATTTAAATCATCTGGATCTAAAAGTTTATTATATTTTAAATAAACAATTCCTCCAATAAGTTCCCCAGCATTAATTGGAGCATTTAAATCAAAAGTTAATAAAGTTTGGCCAATATCATTCTTTTTTTTAGAAATAAATTTCATTCCTTTATAACATGCAAAATAAGTAATATTTTGTTCAATTAAGATTTGATATCTAACATTATATGCATTTCCATTTCCTGTATTTTCTAATATATATTGTATTTTTATTATACCTTCTTCAGCAGGAGATAATTGTTGATACTCCCTTTCTAAATATATATCTTCAGATATATAATCAACTAAAGTACTTATATAAGATATTTCTATCCAAGGGCCTTTTGCTTGAACTGAATATACTATTCCACCTGAATATTTATAAGCGCCTATCCAATTATTATATACTACTCTTATTAAAGTAAAAGGAGTTGAATAGCCCATTTTTAATTGAGATGCAACAGATCTTATTAAAACACTAAATTCTGCTTTATCTAATTCATCATAATTAACTTGTGGGAAAAGAGGATAATCTTTTGGAATACTTGTTATATTATCATATTCCCCTTTTTAGTAGCAACAAATAAAAAATTTCATTTTTATGCTAAATTTGAGGGGTTGCTTTATTTAAGGCAGACAAAATTATATATAGAAAAAATATCAAATAAAGTTTTTTGGCTTTTATATAAATAAATGCTCTTATCTATAAAATACAAACCTTACTTATAGATAAAAAAATATATCTAACAATTGACTTTATATTTATATACATATTCCACCCTTATATAATATAATTCTTTTATTAATAGATATCATAAATTTGGTTTTTATCAATTATGGAAATAAATTTAATTATTATATACTGTAAACGTCATCATAAGCCCCAAACTTGGAGAGCATTTTTTTTTCGAAAATTTCTAGAGGGACTTAAGGTGTAGCAAAAATAAGGGAATTTAGGCCAATTTAATGATTTTTAAAATATTTTTTTTTCTGAAAAATTTTAAAATTAGGGAACGGCGTAGGGGCTTAGAATGGTAATTAAGGTATTATAAAATATTATTCATATTGTTTTTTTGTGATATATATTTGTGATAAAATATTTTTATAAATTTAAGGTGAATTATGTTAATGTTTTTAATGTTGCTATTATTCAGATATTCACAAAATTTTGGATTTTTTGAAATTAAGATGTTACTTTAACTTATAAGTTACTACTTAAAGGTAAAATACAGTAATTAATTTTGTATTTTCGTCATTAGGAGTTTCTATTATATTTAATGATTTTTGATCCTTAAGAGTTGCCCATAATTTGTCCATATTTTTAATTGGCTCTTCACTTTGACTTGCATTTTTAAATAGAGTTATAAAATTGTTATCAACATATTTTGCTTCCATAGAAAAATCAATGAATGATGTAAAAAAAAAGTTGGTTATTTGAGCCTGGGCTGAAGTATATAATACTTTTCCTTTAAATGGTCCATCTTTATAAGGAACTGCAATATAAATAGAAGGTATTTTTACTTGATAAGTATGATAACGGCTTTCTTTTGTAGGATCTGTAGAAGTTCCTGGAAAATGATCAAAATAGGATGTATTTAAATCTATTTTTATTTCTATGGGCTTTCCTCTATATTTATCTGGAAAATTCTTACTTACTGTTATTTTTAAATCATACTCACCTTTAAACCCATCTCTTATTGTAACAACATTAACAAAACCAAAATCAAATAATTCTGGCGATACTTCGATATTATGATTACTTGGTTTAATATCAATAAAATCTCTATATCTATCTGCAACTGTATAATTTAAAAAATTATAGTTGATTGGTTCTTGAATTGTATGGATAAATTCATACATAAATATTTGAAAAGCATTAATTTCTTTTTTTCCCTTATCAATGAAATCAATAGAACCATTTTTCATATTCCAATCAAATCCACAATTATTATTAAATATAATTTTTGCAAAAGTAGTCTCTCCTGGTTGAACAGTAGGCTTTGAATTTTTTATCCCTCCAACATTAACAGTAACTGAAACATCTCCAAATCCATATGTATTAGTATAATATTTCTTATATGGCCATTCTTTATTAATTTTATTTTCATCTTTGATAGTATATAAGTGATATATTGTCGAATTAAATGTAGTTGTATCTGGTGCCATTAGAGAATTTTCTATTATTATATCATTTCTCTTTGCATTTATAATACTAACTGGGTCATCATAAGTTCTATATGTATTACCTGATACACCTGGGGCATAATAGACAAATCTTCCTCCTTCATTTACTTTGACCATTCCCTCATATTTTATTTTTGAAAAATAATTTAAATTCATTAATATATTAAAAGATTCCTTTGAAGCTCCTCTTAAATTTGCAGCAAAATATAAATAATCTTTATCAGTTGGAGTTTCTAAAAGATTACCTTTTTTTTGTGAAATATTATATGGACTATAATGCTCATCTCCACATTCATAATTTTTTAATCTATTATCATCATCCTCCAAATCAACAAGAATAGGAATAACATTATTTTCTTGAATATTCATAGGGGCAATAATTCTTTTACTATCTTTTTTCATTTTAACTCTTTTTCTATTAAACAAACAAATATAAATATTATGCAACCCGCGGTTAATTAATTTTTTAGTAATTTTATCAGAATCTTCTCTTTGAGAACCGATTAAATCTTTTCCATCAACCCAATCAATATTTTCTTCTTTATCAACAGATATTTTATTACTTTTTTCTTGACCAGCTAATAAAGTGTCATCTTTATTTTGTAAATTATCACACCACCATCCTTTTCTTTTCTTATTATGATAATTCATTTCATTATTTTGGTCATAATTTATACTATATCCAAGACCTTTATATATAGGGATAGCTATTGCAATAGATGGTTTAGAGTAAGGACAATCATAATTTGGTAATACATCATCAAGATGACCTCTATATGCCTTCATTGTATCAGTGTCTTCATATTCATAAGAATTCATTGTCCACATTTCATTCGTTATATATCCTTCAGGATAAAATTTATCCACCAAAGGAGAATAATTCCATAAATTAGTCATATTCCAATCTTTTGGTGATTTATTCACTGTAGGAATATCTTTTAGTTCATTCATGCATTCTTCAATTTTTTCAGGACTATCAGTTGAAGAACAAAGTTTCATATTATTAATTTTATCTAAAATTTCTTGGGTTATATTTTCTCCTCTTAAAACAGTACCTTTATCATTATAGCAAATACCATAAGATGATAATCCTCCTTCCCTTAAAAACATATTATCACCAGTTATTTCTTCATCTTTTAAACCTTCTTTAAATTCATCTCTATTTTGATAAACTATATTATGCTCATCATTTGCAGCAATTGGAACAAATCTAATTCTATTATCTAAACATCTAGTTATTTCAAAATATTTTAAATAATTATTAAGTAATTTGACATGCATCGTAATAATCAAAATACTCAACTAGGTATATAATTTTCATTTATATAAAAAAAATTCCTCTTTATATCTTGGAATTTTATTATAATTTATTTTTAAATTAATTAATCTAAGACTAAAAATAATTCACTCAAAAAATATTTCAATTTTTTTTTCAATTTCTTTCATTATTTTTTTGACTATAAAACCTATTGTCATGTCTCCTCCATTAATTTGAGAGTATGCCAAATTTGAGGAGGTCAGGAGTACAGGCCAAAAAACCTATTTTATATATTGATAAAAATGCAAATCTTTTCATAATTTGGAGATAGGAAAAGAGAAAGGAGGAGGTAAGATAATTCATTATGCAGTAATTTAATCTTAATTAAAATAAAAATTATCCTTCTAGCTACTTATATACATTAAATCAAAATTATTTTCCTCCCTTTCTTAAAAATTTTGGAAATAAGGTTATTTAAATTTTTAGAGGGGAAATAGTTAAAATAAAATTTTGGTTATTTTTATATATTTCCATAATTTTGATGAATTTAATAAAGGGGAAAAAAAATTAATCAATTTTTTTCTCTAAAGTCTATAGAAAACTTGTTTGGGAGAAAAATAATAAAAAAGGGAAAATAATTGCAAGATTTTCCATAATTTTAATACCCTAATATCTGTGGTCATGTCCGGCTCCCCTAAACATAACATTTTTAAAAATCCCTTTGTATCCTGGATTTTTTTGAAAAAATGAGCAAAAAAAAAAACAAAAAAAAACAAAAAAAAAACCAAAAAAACAGAAAAAAAAATTTTTTTACCCTGACAAGAGCCCTCATTTTTCCAAAAATCCCGACATGAGCTAGGTTTATACCGCTATTTTTGGCAAAAACCTTTAAATTTTAAGCCCGGACAGGACAACAGAGATTAAGGTAATTATTATTTAATATTTTTTGGATGAATAAAATAAATTATTTGAATATCATAAAATTAACATTCAGAAAATAAATATAATTATATTCTAAAGAGGTATAGAATTCTAAGGCCTAAGATAAATTAATTTTTTGTTGAGCCCCTTAAAATAGAAATTTTGAGAAGACATTTAATTCCATAATTTACTTTAAGTGAATTTGGACATTTTCATCTGAAGGCCATTCTAATATTTGTTTCCCATTTCTTAAAATTTCAAAAGTTGTTGTCATAACATTATCTTTAGGACGTGAAAAACCAATTGTAAAATCAATTAAAGTACTTTTTAAGGGTTGAGACCATTTTCTTCCCCAAATATCCATCCATTCAATTCTTGAAGTTGTTTCTGAAGAAGGAGTATAAACAATTCCAGATTTAAGATATTCAATAAAAGGGATTGTATTCATGCCTAATTGAGAATATTGATTAAATGATTCATAAGAACTATAAACACCTGGATCCCTTAAAGTATGGGCTTCTTCAGCCGAACTTACTTGCCTATGATATAATTCTTGAATATAAATACCAATACGAGTAAAAGGATCAACTGATTCAAGCCCATTTACTGTTCTATTTAATTTTGCTTTTATTTGTAATGATGGAAGGCTAAACGCTGAAACATATTTAAAGGTAAATTCTTTTTTATATAATGTATTATAATTTTCAAATTCTGGTGGATTTGAAACATCATATACTAAATCTTCAAATGTTATATTAAAATTATGATCTTTATCTAAAGGTAAATTTTCAATGTTAATAATTATACTCATATTTTTTCCATTATTTTCATTTGACATAAGTCCTCTTTTAAAAAAAATATTAATTTTTCCTTTTTCATAATGAATTTTATGTATAGAAATTTGGTCAGGAGAGCTGGTTACTTGATTTGGATTTTCAAATTTATAATTTTCTATATCAATAATAATTTTTCCTCCATATTTAAAATATTTACTATCTAAAATTAAATTACATCTATGTAAATAAATAAATTTAATTTCAGGATAATCTTTATGATGTCCTTGTTTATTACCATCTGAAATGAAATTATAAATTTGCCGAGCATCTGTAATATTTTCATTTCCATTTGTAAATATATAATGAACTGGTTTAAATGAATCTAGACTACCAAATTTCTGGATAATTTGCTCTTCATTTGTTGGGTCAATAACAGTTAAATTGCATACTTCAAATAATTTATTTTCCCAAATATTTGGTACTAATATTTTTTCTTTTTTATCTTCTTCTCTATTTGTATAATATCCAGGAATTAAAATATTTCCCTTCCAATTATCTCCAAAATTTTTAATGCATTTTTCTTTTTGTGTATAAGGTTCTAATCTGTCAAGAGAGAAAGCAATTTTATTATTTATTCCTTCAGGATAAACATAATTTTGTTCTTTATCATCATAAAAATAAATATCTTGTCTTATGAAAAATAAATCAATTTTTGCTCTATCATTAAAAACAGGATCTTTCAGTTCATCAGGTATATTATCTCCATAAAGTGTTTTTGCTCCCTCTGGAGTTGTATCATCTAGATAAACAATTAATCTTTGAGAAGCAATTCTATAGAATCTATCACTGTTTTTATAATTAATTTCTCTTAAAGTTTCAGTGGTATGAATAAAAGATAATGAGCTATAATTTAAATTTTTAATATTTATTTCTTCCCCTTCTTTGCTAGTATCAACTATTTTTCTATGAAGAACAGGAGCATCCCAATCTGCTACTAAAACTACTCCTTTATTATTAAGGAAAGTCGTATTAATCAAATCTTCTTCAGTATGATCATCAGAAAAAGGAATATAATAATTATTTTTATTATAATAATCTGCATATATTTTTAGCCTATATGAAATATTACTATGGGCACATGAATCTTCTAAAGGGGCTATAAGTGGAAATATTCCAGTATATTCAACATTAAAAGCTTCCCCTTCTCCTTTATTTTCAACTTTAATAGAATTATCATGTTCAGATCCATATCCCCACATAGGATATGTACCTAAAGGATCCATGTTAATTGTAGCTCTTATTAAAGGGGCAGATTGACAATCTATTCTTGAATTATCAAACATAATAATTTCTTCATTTTTATCTCCAATAAAAGAAACAATAGAGTTAAGAATTTCCACTTTTTCTTTCATTTGAGTGGCAGCAAAATTTAAAATTTTTATTTTATTTGTAAAATCTATTTTATCATATTTTTCAATAATATTTAAATGACAAATTAAATAATCATTTTTACTTTCAAAAGATTTTTTTGCTTTTATATTATTTGGTATATTTTGAAAATCATTCTTTTTTTCACAAATATTAGGAATAGTTGACCAAGTCATATTATCTTTCAAAAAGAAATATATTTTAAAATTTTTAATTTCACTATCATATAGATTTTGAAAAGTTGTATTAATCCCTATTTCTATTCCTGACTCTCCTGATGGAATTATGGCTTCCCCTGTGAGAGTTTTCACGCTGACCTTAGATATTAAATAAGTTTGTTTACTTAAAGATAGCATAATTGTATTAAAAGCTGGATTAATATGTGATCCTTTAAATAAAGGATTATAATTAAGAACAAATAATTGCCCATTTTTTTCATTTGATTTATATAAAATTAAAGGATTATATTTTTTTTCTTCATCTGTTAAGGTTCTGGGCAATCCTGTTTTAGTATCAGTAACAATTAATTTTTCATCAGTTGAATTAATTTCAAGCATTGTTCTAAAGGATTCATCTTTATTAATTGTTTTAAATGTTGTGGATAAAGCAATTCTCCTATAATTAAATATTGACATACATAAAACTCTTTTTTCAAAATCATCTTCTTCAGAATTAAAAGGTTTATTATATAATTCAAGACATCCATTAATACCTACAAGTCTTTTAGAATCATTAATACTAAATAATTCAGTTCTATTATAAGTTCCTTTTTTAATAAGGCCCCAATCTTCAAATAAAGTTCCTGATTTACCTGTAATTATAATTATCCCTCCATTTTGATAAAAATTTAAAATGTTTTTCATTCCATTTTCACCTAATTTTGATTTTATTATTGAATCTGTTCCTAATTTATAATCAGGTATAATAAGAATTCCAAATCTTGGAATTCCATTTATTTCTAAAGCCCCTTGATTAACTTTTTTAATCTCTTTCTCCAGTGGAAAAAAATAAATAGATATTCCATTCCTGTTTTTTGGATGGGGCCCACTCATTTAGGGGAAAAAATAATATATCTATTACCTAATATGGCATAGATTTTGAAATATAATTATAAAATATCATTAAATTTTAAATAAAATCTTCTTCGATATTCGAACAATTATTGGCACTTTCTTAACATAAATATTAAAATATTATTGATTTTAATTCGGATTATTGGAAAAGAGTAATTTCATTGAAAATAAGGCTATTTATAAGTTGACTATGTCGAAAATAATAAATCATTTTTTATTACCAATAGCAAATAATTTTCTACCAAAAATTAATAATGGACAGATGTCTATCTAAATGTCTGTATAATATTAACTTATGGAAGATTTTTATTTGCTAGCATCAACAAGTGATTTCTAACAATTAATTTTTAGGCAACATATACATCCTTCCAACTATTCAATGGACTTTAATATCAAAAAATATGATATTTATGATAGGAGTGTTTCTATGATTTTTTGAAAACCACCGATGAATTAATTTTCTTAAAATTTAAATATAAAAATTTTTTGAGCACATGATAAAATATACATCTAAATATGATAAAATATACACTTATTTAAGTAAACTTTATCTAAGGGAATAAAGATACTAGTCTTTGGAAAGGAAAAATGGGGTTAGCTTTATTCCAATTGAATACAAGTTAATTTAGAATGAAGAGGAAATAAAAAAGGGAAGTATATTTATTCTGATAAAACTTTATTTAGTTAAATAAGGTAATTTTGATAGACAAACATGATAAAAATTTATATAAATTTATGTAAATTTAATAAGTATGTTTTTATATTATATTTTATATATTTTTCAAAATTTTAAGAAAATATTCATAATGATTTGCTAAGATTTTAATAAAGTAGATATATACCCTAAAGCCCTTTTTAATTCCTCCTCCCTCAAAATTTGATAATTTTTTGAAAAATTTCATGGGAACTAATAATTCCCCCCCTCAAAATATTTTTTTAAAAATCCTATTTTTTGTTCTAATCTATTCTAATTTTATTTTAAATTTAAGAACTAATAATTTTCCCGCCTCTAAAAATTACTTCAAAACTAATAATCCCCTCCTCATGAAATTGGGACATTTTTGGTTCATGAGGGGGGAATTAAAAAGGATTGCACGGTATTATATTTTATCATTGTTTTCCTAAAAATTACACCTTTTAAAGGCATTTAATAATTTTCTATTTTAAAAAATTTTTTATTTTTTGGGAAAAAAAATTGTTTAATATTTTAAATTTAACACACAATATTTAGATAAAAATTTAAGAAATGGGCAAAAATATAAGGCTATATTTGACGGAAAAAAAGTCCTGCCATGGGTAAATAGTTCAATGGTTTATGATAATTATAATTTTTTTATAAAAAAATTAAATTCTATACCTTAAGCTAAATTGTTAACACGACCACTTATATATACCAAATTAATAAGTTCCAATCAATTTATATTCGAAAATAATTTTTTGCCGTCCCCCTTTTTATGACAGAAACTTCCATTTGAAATTTATCGTAGTTTTTAAATATAACATTGAAAAGTGTTTTAATCAAATTATTATTAGGTAATTTTATATATGAATTTTTAAATTTTATAAAAGTTTCATGCGGTCCCTCTTCTTTTTTTGAGCATTTACTCCTGTCAAAGGGGGGACCGCTTTGAAAAAGACATTAATTATTTTCTCTGTTATTGGTATCAGAATTTATGAAAAAAATATCCTCAATAAATAACCTACTCTGATATCATAATTATTTCATAGAAAAAAGAGTTAATAAATAAAGATTTACCGTAAACGCCATTCTAAGCCCTCCCTAGCGAGCATTTTTTTTTTTTGAAATTTTGAAGGGAGGTGGGATTAAGGTGTCAAAAAATAGGGGAGTTTAGGGGAATTTAGGGGATTTTCAAGAAAATTTTTTCTCTGAAAATTTTTGAAATTAGGGAGTGGTCGAGAGGGGGGTTAAAGAGGGAGCTTAGAGTGAGGTTTACGGTATATTATTAATAAATTAAAAAAATAATTAAATGAATAAAAGGCTATTTTTTAGCCTTATATACTATTTTTATTCCTTATACTATCCAGAGATTTTTGATTTTTTTTTGAATACCTAATAAAAAATATATATAAAAATATATTGTCTTAATTTAATAAAATTAAAATACCGTATTTCTCCGAAAAGAGTACCCATTTTGTTGTCTCCAAAAAGGGGAGCTCTAATATGTGGTTCGCTCTTTTCCGAGAAATAGGGTATTATATTTATATATATATTAATTTAAAACAAATTAAAATAAATTAATTTATTATTAATAATTATTTTTGAATCAATTTAATTTATTTATTTATAGAAATTGGTAAATTAAGATTTTTTTCACCCTTCTATGTTAATTTTATTAGTTATACATAAAATTTATTTAAAAAACTAAATATAATATTTATTATTATACCGTAAAACATGCCTTAATCCCCCCTAAAACGCAGTAAAATTCGACAATTTTCGAAGGGGGGGGATTAACCGTAAAAATGAGTTTACAAGCTAAGGTACCTTGGTGAGTAACATTAAATATTAATATCATATTTTGCATAGTAAAAATAGTAAAAACAGGGGCCAGACTATGCAATCAGGTTGTACTTTTTTGTTTTTTGTTTTTTTTGCTTATTATTGCTTTTTTTA
>JAJMZN010018703.1:0-14082 GCA_023807165.1 Diplodinium dentatum
AATCAGAATTACTTTTTTTTTTCCATATAAATCAGAAAGTATACCAAAAAGAAAATAGATCTCCATCACAAAAAAAGAATAAAACTACCAATAAAAATCAAAAATTAAATAATGATATAAATATAAATTTATCAGTTAGTGATATAAATAAAATGCTTTTAAGGCATCAGAAAATAAATAATATTAAATTTAATTTTTTTCGTTTTTATATAAGTATAACATTATTATTGACAAATACAACATTTATATTTTTTTTAGCATATTTACGTCCTATTTTTTTAGTTAATAAATATTATTGTTATGATTTACAGTCAAAAAATTATTATAAATGTCTTACAGATACCTTTTGTAATTGTAATCATGATTATTGTGTTACTTTTTGTTATGAAGAAGATTTTACAAAATGTTATGATATTTTTAAAAAGCAAAATAGTGAAATGAAAAGAAAAAATTTAATAAAAAAATATCCAACTCAAAGAAGAGGAATTTTAGAATATAAAATAATTTACCCAATTAAAAAAAATGAAAATTTATCTTTATTTCAAAAAATAGGAATATATTATTGTTATATGGCTTATTATAATACGTATTTTATGCTAGTATTTGCTTTTGGTTGTTTTGTCGGTTATTTTCTTTTTGGTATACTTTCTGATTTATATGGAAAAAAAAAAGTAATTCTGATTTTAAGTATTTTAGTTTTCATTTCAAATGGTGGTATTTTTATTTTAGCTAATTTTGCTTTTTATGAACATAGAAATACCTTAAAAGTCTGATTATAACCCAATGCTTATTAGATCCATCATTTTTTCCAAATTTCAAATTAGTCTGATTAGAGTCTCCTCCATTAAGTCCTTCCTAATTTTATTCTAATCTCCTAAAAATAAAAAGTTGAATTTCCTGATTAGAGCAACCCAAAAGAAAAATATTTAAAATTTTTGGTTCTAAAAAGACTTTTACCGACCCCAAAAAAATTAAGTATTTTCAAAATTAAAATATTATTGAATATCATTTTTTAATGAATTAAAAATAATTACCTTATTTAACAAATAAAGCTACCAACCCAGTCTGACAAAAAAGGGGGAATCTTTATTCCAATATTGTTATCTTAAATTTGAAATGGTAGGAAATAGAAAAGAGGGGTAGTCTTATTCTGATAGCCGCTTTATCCCATTAAATATTGTAATATCGTAAGCCATACCTTACTTCTCCCCAAACTCACCAAAAAATCAGGAAAATTATGGATGTTTTAAGTGATAAGATATAAGGTCTGGAAAAAAAGGATATTTTAGAATGTTTTAAGGGAAAATGGAATTGAATGAAATCTAAAATATGATTGAGAATAATAAGCTGTAGGGGAGTTGTAAGGTATGGTTTAATGTGTGTTTTTTCACAATTTTTTTACTCCTGAATATATCATAAATTCCGGAATAGTTCTCCCATTGACTGCAATGAAGACCCAAAATAATCGAGGGTGACTATTCTGAGAATCAAATTTAAGGAAATTTTTTATTTATCGCTAAATTGTAAAGAAAATTATAAGGAATTCGAGGGATTATTTCGAGGATAAATTTTTTTTTGGGTTAGCCAAAAAAGAGGAGCGGGACTATTGTGGTATTTAAGGTATTTAAAAAATTAATTTTATTTTGAATATTAGCATAAAACAAAATCAATTAAAACTAAATTATTTAATATTGTAGATTCATTTATATAATTTTTATTTAAAAAAATATGCCCTTTAGGAAGATATTATTACCGTACTCGACTGAATATAGGCCCCCCATTTTTTGGCCTAAAATTTTGCATAGCGTCAACACAATATAGGCCCCCTCCCCTATTATCTTTAATTATTATTTAAATTTATTCTAAAAATTAGGGTGATTAAAAAATTTTTAGGCAGAATATAGGCCCCCTTGCTCCCTACAAGTGGGGAACCTATATTCAGTCGAATGCGGCAATTCAATCATGAATTTTCTTTATTAAAAACAATTACCTCTTTTCAATTTCTTTAAAAATAATTACCACTTAAAATAATTCAGACAATATTAATATTTATATTTAATTATAATTAACTTATAAAAAAGAAAAACTAAAAATATGATTATATAAAAAATAATAAGATATAATAGAATAAACTAAAAATTTAACTTAAATAATTGCAATATAAATTATATAAAATATATATCAAATAATTATTTAATATTTTTTATTTTATTAAAAATAAATTTTCAATTTATAAAATGAATGATTCAGACCTTGATTTGTCCGAAGGTTTTCGGGTTGAAGTTTCAGCAAAAAAAAATAAAACAAACACACATGATAATAAAAAAATGAAATATATAATTGGGGGAGCTATTGGTTTAATATTGGTAATTATTATTATTTTAATAATTACAAATTCAAAAAAAGATAAAGAAAAAGAATATGAAGCAGTTGGATATATTAATTGTATATATAATATAGAATCAACAAAAACTGACACACAAATAATTTATGAAGAATATAAAAAAGTAAATAACTTTGGGCTATTTATAAATGAAGTAAAGGTAAAATATTCTAAAAAATATAATTTTAAAGGAACAGGTGAGCATTATGTACGATTTGAATTATATGAAGATTTAAAAATGGAAAATATGTTTAAAGGTATAACATCATTAAAATCAGTTGAAATGATAGGGAAAAACCAAACACAAATATTATCAATAAATAATGCTTTTGAAAATTGTAAAAATTTAGAAGAATTTTCTATTTCTAATTTTGAAACACATCAAATCAATTCTATGAAGAGATTATTTTATAATACAGCTTTATCAACTTTTAATTCTGATAATTTAGATACCAGTAATGTTGAAGATATGTCCTATCTTTTTGGGTTAACAAAATTAGAAAAATTAGATTTATCTGATTTTACAACAAATAAAGTAAAAGATATGTCTTATATGTTTTATCAATGTAATTATTTAACAGAAATAAAATATATATCTAATTTTAATACAGAAAAAGTTGAAAATATGTCCCATATGTTTGCAGGGTGTGGATCTTTGACATATTTAGGTTTAACTTTTGATACAAGTAAAGTTAAAAATATGGAAAAAATGTTTCAAGGATGTACATCATTAAATGTATTAAATTTAAATTCTTTTGATACTTCTTTAGTAACAGATATGTCTTATATGTTTGAAAATTGTTATTCTTTATATGAATTAAAAATAGATAATTTTAATACTAATCAAGTTAAACATATGAAAGGAATGTTTAAATATTGTAATGTTTTAAGAAGCTTGAACATTATAAATTTTGATACTTCTAAAATTACTGATATGTCAGAAATATTTTATAATTGTAAAGATTTAAATGAATTAAATATTATAAATTTTTCGACAAATAATGTTAATGATATGTCTTATATGTTTTATAAAATGCAAAATTTAAATAAATTATCTTTTAATTTTCATACTATAAATGTTAGAAATATGTCACATTTGTTTGGAGGTTGTTCAATTTTGAAATCTTTGAATATATCTAATTTTGATACAAGTAATGTATTAGATATGTCAGGAATGTTTTTGGATTGTATTAAATTAGAATCTTTAGATGTTTCAAATTTTGATACATATAATGCAAAAAATTTATCACATATGTTTGATGGTTGCGTTGAATTGACAAGTTTAGATATATCAAATTTTATAACTCCTAATTTATTAGATATTGGTTATATGTTTAGATCTTGTGGTAAACTTAATTATTTGGATATTTCAAAATTAGAAACAAATAAAGTTATCCGTATGTCTTCATTATTCCACAATTGTAAAAAACTTCAAAGAATAAATATTGGTAATAATTTTGATACATCTAAAATAACTGATATGTCAAATATTTTCCAAGAATGCAATTCTTTATTAAGTATAGATATTTCCAAATTTAATACTGAAAATGTGGAAAATATGGCACATATGTTTGATGGTTGTTATAAATTAGAATCCCTTGATTTTTCAGGAATAAAAACTTCAAAAGTTAAAAATATGTCAAGTCTATTTAAAGAATGCAATGCTTTAAAATCAATTAAAGCTAATTCAAATATAAATACAACATTAGTAGAAGATACGTCTTATATGTTTTCTGGTTGTAGTTCTTTATATGAACTAGATACATCAAATTATATTACAAAAAATGTAATTAATATGAGGGAAATGTTTGCGGATTGTATTTTATTAGAAGAAATAAATGTTAAAAATTTTGATACAAGCCAAGTAACTGATATGAGAGAAATGTTCAGAAATTGTTTAAATGTAAGATATTTAGATGTTTCAAAATTTAGCACTTATAGAGTAACTGATATGCATGGAATGTTTCAAGGATGTGAAAATATTCATAATTTACAGTTATCAGAATTTGATACTTCTCAAGTAACAGACATGGCAAAAATGTTTGAAGGAAATATAAATTTAGAATATTTAGATATTTCTAAATTTTATACAAAAAATGTAAAAGATATGTCTAAAATGTTTTATCGTTTATCTTCTATTGGAAGTTTGCAAGTATCAATATTTGATACAAGTAAAGTTACAGATATGTCTTCAATGTTTGAATCTTGTGAAAATTTAATATATATGGATGTTTCTAACTTTAAAACACATGAAGTTTCAAGATTAGATAGTATGTTTAAAAATTGTTATAATTTAGCAAATATAAAAGTTTCTAATTTTGATACAAGTCAAGTAACTAATTTAACTGCAATGTTTTCAGGATGCAATTCTGTTATTTCTTTGGATGTTTCAAATTTTGATACAAGAAATGTTAGATATATGAGTGAACTATTTTCAGAATGTCATAATTTAGAATATTTAAATTTAGAAAATTTTAATACTTTACAAATTACTGATTTTAAATACATGTTTAATTCTTGCAAAAAACTAAAAAATTTAAATATTAATAACTTTGATACTAGAAATGCAACTACTATCTATGGAATGTTTCAACATTGCGAATCTTTAACAAGTTTAGAAGTCTCAAATTTCAAAACAAATCAAATAACAGAAATGTCATATGTTTTTTTCTATTGTAAATCTTTAATATCTTTAAATATCAAAAATTGGAATACAAGTGAAGTTTCAAATATGGATTATATGTTTAGTGGAATGGAAAAATTATTAAGCATAGATTTATCAAATTTTGAAACAAATAAAACTTTATCAATGTCAAATATGTTTCAATATTGCATTTCTTTAACAAGTATAGATTTAAATAATTTTAATTCAATAAGAGTGGTTAATTTAGCTAGAATGTTTGATTCTTGTATATCCTTAAAAAATATTGAACTCACAAAGTTTAAAACAAATGTAGTAACACAATTTGGATATATGTTTAATAATTGTTCTTCTTTAGTATCTATAGATTTATCAAATTTTAACACCCAATCAGCTTATTCAATGTATAACATGTTTAGTGGATGTACCTCCTTAATATCTTTAGATTTATCTAATTTTCAAACTGAAAAAGCTGATAATATGGGAGAAATGTTTATGAATTGCAATTCTTTAAAGACCATTAAATTTTCTTCTAAATTTAGAACTAATTCTGTAACTGCTATGGATAAAATGTTCCATGGATGTACTTCTTTAGAAAGTTTAGATTTATCTTCGTTTGACACTACTGCAGTAACTAATATGGAAATGTTATTTTATGAATGTAAATCTTTAATTAATTTAGAAATTTCTAATTTTAGAACTAATAATGCTAATAGTCTTAAATTTATGTTTTTTGGATGTTCTTCATTAACATCATTAAATTTGCCATATTTTGATACTTCTTATATTTCTGAAGATAATTTATCTTCTATGTTTGATGAATGTAGAAAATTACATTTATATATTAATCCTTCTAAATGCTCCAATTTAATTTCAATAATGTGAATTCAAAATAAACCCCCCCTTGATAAATTTTTTTGACATTTTATGATGAGAGGGGGATTGACAAGAGGTAAAATTATAGATTTTAGGAGATTTAGAATAAAATCAGAATCTTTATTTTTCAGATTTTTAAGGAGTGGGAATTAAAAAGGGGGTTTATCTTGAGGTTTTCGCTAATTCCTGAATATGTAAATTTACATAATATAACACAAAATAAAAAATTAAGATGAGGAATAAATGGAAAAATATTTCTTTTTAAAAATGATAATTTTAAATTTAATGATATTAATATATTTAAATAATTAATAATAGAAATAATTTATATTGGTAAATATAATATAAGTTTTATATTACAAGTTAATAAGCAAATACAATATAAATTAATATTTAAATAATATTTAATAATTAAAATTTAATAAAATTAATATAAAAATTATTTTTTAAAATTATATAAAGTAAATAAAAGTGATATCAGCCACAAAATAAATTTAAAAAATCTTTTTGCAAGGGATATATATACCATATTTTTTTTACTAGAATAACAATTAATAAGTATTAAATAATATATTATAAAATTAGAAATAAAAAAAGGTAAGGGATATCATGTGTGGATGCCTAAAGGTTATTGATACCTTGGTCTTCTACGGCTAAATGAATAATAATCTTTTTTATTATCTTATTTATTTAATTATTAGCTAATTATATTTATTACTAAGAAAATCATTTAATCATTTATTATTTTACTTAAAATGATTCATTAAAAATTTTATTTATTTATTTGAATAAAAATAAATATTTTTAAAAATTAAATTTAAATAAATATTAATTTTGATTATTATTTATTTATTTAAATGAATTTAAAATGAATATAATTTATGATTCAAAAATAAATTATAAATTCAAAAATGGAATACAATTCAAGTCGAAAAAATAAAAATATTTATGAGAAAGACATAGAGCAATTTCAACAGCAACAAAACGAAGAAATATTAAATTCTACCTTTAATAAATTATACCATTCACTAGTTCCAAATTGTCCAATTAACTACTCTCTCCCACCCAATTTTCAAAATTTATTAAAAAGAATACTTGCAACAAATTTTAGTGTAATGAAAAATGACGAATCAGTAATAGTAAATTCACTATTAGACAAAATATCAAAATCGTCAAATTTTAATCAAGATATTATAAATAAATTTCAATATTTATATTCAAGATTAACTAAAAAAAGATCATTAACAAAAAGATGGGGGATTTTATATATATTAAATTCTTTATCAAAAAATAATTATAAAGATATGAATTTTGCCGCAACTAATGAATTACAACAAAATTATATGAATATGACAATGAATATTAATTCAAATATGCCAAATAATATGCTAATAGATAATGATTATCAATATATGAATTCAAATGGTAAATTTCTAAATAATAATACTATGCAAAATTTAAATATAAATAATAGTTATTATAATAATTTATCCCCAGTTTCAAATATTAATGAAAGATTTTATGATAATCAAAGTTTAATTAATAATAATGTAATGAATAATAATGTATTAAATAATTATCAAGAACAAAAATATGTCGTTAATCTTGCCGAATTAGCCTATACTTGGGTTCCTTCTTTATTTACCTTATAGGTAAATGCCGCAAGGCTAATCAAAATAAAACAACTTTAAAAATAACTGAAAAAGATTTAATAAATGATTTATTATTTGTCTTTGAAGGTATAAATGGGAAATATATTGCATATGATGCGGCAGAAGATGCCTATATTCTAAATAAATTATACCCTTGGAATGAAGAAATATATAATATTGTTAATTCTTTATGTGAAATCGGTTGGTTATATAAAAAAATAAAATTATATCTTGATTATTTTAAAGAATCAAATATACAATCACAATTTATTAAAAGTTTTATATATTCAATTCAAAATGAATTAAATGATTATTTTAAATTAATATCTTTTTTAAGACAATTTAATTTAAATCCAAATCAAAATATTAATAATTTAAATAGTGGAAAAAGGAGCCAAAATTTAAATTTAAAAAATATTTTTTTATGGACATTAGTCCCAAAAGAAACATTAAAATGGATAGCCGCATGTTGTGAAGCTATCCATTCCCTAAAAGGTACATCAGTATTAAGTCAAATATATTCTTTTGTTCATTATGGTGGATGTGGTAATCATTTAAATAATATATTAAATGAAGTTTCAAAGCCTTTTATTAATTTTGTTATCAATTGGATAAAATATGGAGAATTGCAAGATCCTTATAAAGAATTTTTTGTAGATATTTTAACTGGGATTAAAGATGATGATATATGGGGTTTACAATATCAATTAATTGGAAAAAATGTTCCTAATTTTATGAAAAGGGAACCTACTATAAAAATTTTTGAGGTTGGGAAATGCATACATTTTATAAAAAATCATTGTAAAGAAAATTATAATTTATCAAATTTAAAAATTATTTTAATTAATCTAATTAAAAAATATTCTAATTATAAAAAAGAAAAAGAAAAAGTAATTGAAAAAAGTTTTTTTAATGAAGATATGCAAATGGATTTAGAAGAAGTTGATATAAGTATGAATAATTCTAATTTAAATATTATTAAAGAAGATGAACAAATAAAAAATAAAAATAGTAATAATATTATTAAAAATAATATTGATAATTTTAATTATGATTTTGACTATGGTTTTGATGAAGATAAAATTGTATTTGAAATAGAATCATATAAGTCTTGTTTAAATTTTATAGAATATATTTTTGATCCTGATAAACAAGATGAAATATTAAATATGTCTTTTATTAATGAAATATTTTTTAATATAGATGTTATACATAAATTAATAAATAAAGATTTAGTACGAATTATTTTTACAAAATTCAAATTTTTAGCAAATTTAGATAGTATAAATAAATATTTATTATTAGGTCAAGGTGATATGATCCAATCTTTAATGGAATCTTTATTTGAAGAATTAGATAAACCAGCAAATTTAATATTTAAACATAATCTCCAATCAAATTTAGAATCAGCTATAAGAGCATCTAATGCCCAATATAATGATGCTGATTGCCTAAAAAAATTAAATATTAAATTAAATAGTGCCTCAGTAGGTGACATCGGGTGGGACATTTTTTGTTTAGAATATAAAGTAGATTTACCTTTAAGTATTATTTTTAATAATAAATTATTAAAAGATTATCAAAAATTATTTTTCTTTTTTTGGAAAATTAAACGTATTGAATATAGTCAAACTAATCATATTTGGAAACAAGTTAAATCACTAAACCAAATTTTGAAAAAAAAGGATGATTTTATGAAAAAATCTATAAAATTATCTATACATTTTAATCAAGAAATAATACACTTTATTTCAAATTTACATAATTACAGTAAACCACCAGATTATCCCGCACCCAGCCCATTTTCAAGATATTTTTCTTCATAAAATTCCACTAAATTATCCCCCCTCCCCTAATTTATTTAAAAAAATATATTTAAACCTTTAATTTTAAAAATTTTTGTAACATATTTATCCCCCTCAAAAAAGTCCATTTTTCGTTCATGAAGGGGGGATAATTTCTTGGTTTACGGTATTTAGCTTTAGAAGTTTTAGAAACGCAATATAAAAAATTAATAAATGAATTACCAAAAGTAAATAATTTAGATGAATTAATATCAAAGCATAAAAAATTTGTTGATAATATAAAAAAGCAATGCTTATTAGATGAAGATAATATTACTATTAATAAAAAAATTGCAAATATTTTTGAAATTATTTTAAAATTTAGAACCATTTACGACTTTCTATATACTTTTTTAGCTGAACAATTTTTTGAAAATTCAAGTAAAAGTTTTGTTGGGGCAAATTCATATATAACCCAAAATAGGCTTAAAAATATTAAAGATTATTTACAACAAATTTCTATTTTATATAAAGATTTCCAAAATCAAATAATTGAGTTAATTAATACAATAACATTAATAGGAAAAAATGATTTAAATTTTTTAAAAATAAAATTAGACTTTAACTATTTTTATTCGAATTTAGAAAGAGAAGATGAAGAAAAAAAAAATTTAGAAGCTATCAAAAAAATAAATGCTGAAGAAGAAAAAAAGAAAATTTTGCAGGAATCCCAAAATTCCCATAATTCCCAATATGATAGCGATAATTATAATAGAAGTGATGATAATGATAATGATATTAATAAAATAAAAAATTATAGAGGAATTTCTGGAAATAAATATCAAAATATGTATAATAATAATTTAGAAAATAATGTAGAAGGAAATGAAAATGTTGAAGATGAAGAAATGGATATAGATGAAAGTAATAATTACAAAAATTTAAATAATATCAATAATAGTAATAATAATATTAATAATAATATATATAATAATAATATTAGCAACAATAGTATTAACAATAATATTAGCAATAATAATATTAACAATAATTTTAATACCTTAATTTGGGGAGTCTTGCACCTTCCATTATGAAAATTTTAGAATTAGGGGGAAGTACAATGATAAATTTAAAAGCGTTTAAAAAACCCTTTTTTTAAACTAATTATATAAAATTGACAAAAATTTAGGGATCAGACTTAACAAAAAAAAGGGGGGCAGGACTCCATAAAGGGCAATGCTCTGAAAATTATGGTAATAGTATTAATAATGAGCCAAATTTACAACAAAGTAATAATAATTTTAATTCTAGTAATAATAATATAAATAAAAATATTTATAATAATAATAATATATCTAATATTCCTAATACATTCGATAAAAGAAACCTTTTAGATAATATTAGTAATAAAAAATCTGGTAAAAGTTCTAATTATAATAATTTTTATAATTTAGATGATGGTGTTGGTGATAAAAATAATAATATTAATAATACTTATAATATAAGTAATTTAAGTAAAATTTCAGGGATAAAAACCAGTAAAGATAATAATTTTAAAATTATAACTAAAAAAAAAGATGATAGGCGTCAAGATAATAAAAATGAAAAAAATGATATATCTGAATTTACAGGTCATTATAACTCTTCAAAAAATAATAGAAATAATGAATTTGGTCTAAATTCGAATATAAATAATATAAATAATGAATATAACCTTAATTTAGAACAAAAAGATTTAGAGGAAAAAGAGGAAGATAATACTAATAATATGAATAATATGAATAATATAAATAATGATAATAATAATATTAATAATTTAATGTTTAAAACACAAGATGAGCCGAAAACCTATATATATAAAAAAAATAATATTCAAGGACCGGGAAAAACTTATGATTATAAAACAATGACTAAATATAAACAATCTGATATAAATTTAAATTTAGAAAATGCTGATGATGAAGATCAAATAACAACTCAAATGATGCCAAAAATATATGGGGTTACAGCTAAAAATAGAGGTAGAAGAGATGAAGACGATAAGTAATCAAACATTTTATTATTTAATTAAATTAAATATTTAATTATATTATAAAATTTTTTTAAAATTAAAATAAAAATAAAATATTAATTTATCTTTGTCATTATGATAATAAAATTATTTTTAAAATTTATATAGGTATATATTAATTAATAAATATTTCAAAAGTAAAAAATAGTTGTTATTAAAATTTTTAATTAGCTTAATTAATCTCAATTTATTTTTTAATATAATGAATATTTATAAGAATGTTTATCGTCCATATAAATTTCACCTGAATTTACAAGACTTTGTAATAATAATTTAATAATTTTATCTAAAAGTAATTGATTATATCTACTGGATAGTATATGTTTAATATCATAAAAATCAATTTTTTCTCCATTTTTTTTCTTAATCTGATTGAATTTACCCTGGGAGGGAAATAATCTTTAATAAGTTTATTTCCCCATAGGGTAAATTCAGCATGGCTAATTATATTTCCAATTTGTTCTTTTAATTTATCAATAAATCTTACATCAAATTCAACTTCATTTTCTAAATAATTATCATCTTTTTCTTTAGTTATATTTTTTCCAATCATATTTTGTTCAAATTTATTTATTATCATTTTAAAAACAGGTACTATGGTTTTAGGATCATTTTCATCAATACTTGGAATATAATGTTTCATTAATCCATATATTCTTAAATCAGTTAATAAATATTTTATTTTTACCCTTAAATATTTTGCATCTTTCCTGGGAGTGGGGTTTACCCCCCTGGGGATATTTTCATCATCTAAATTAAATGGTTTTTCTTCTTCAGTTAAGCAATTTAAAAATTCATCTAAATCTATATCTTTATTTTCTTCAATATCTTCTTTTAATTCATTTTCAATTTCTTCTTCTAATATATCATTTATAATTTTATCTCTTTCTTTTTCATCTTCTTCTAAATTTATATCATTTTTATTTTCATCTTTATTATCCTTATCATTATTATTTTCATTTTCATTTTCATTTTCTATATCCATTGCATTAGTATTTATAATATTTTGATTTTTATTTTCTTCTTCTTTTATAAATTCATTATCATCAACAAGATATTTTAAATTATTTGATTCAATTAAATCTTTTTCATCTAAAACTAATAATAAATAATTTGCAAATTTCCTTACATTATATTCAAATGTTGGATCTATATTATTCTTATTATTTTGATTATTAAAATTATTATTATCATCATTATTTGAATTCATATTATTTTTAATTCTTAAAATTAATTTTGTATGGCAATTACCTTATTCCAAGAATTTAGCCCCCCAAAAGAAGCCCCCTCATCTCGACAAAAATTGGTGGAAATAAAATACAGCCCCCTATTTTTTTATTTCTGAATATAATATAAATAATTTATATTCTTTTGGAATAAGGTATTTGAATTATTATCGTTTGAATTATTATCATTAATATTATCATTATAAAGAGTATTCTTTTCTAATTTAATATTATAAGGCGTATAATATTTTTCTTTTATTTTCTTTAAAAGATTGTTTGTATCACTGTTACTTATTTGCCCTTTATTATTTTTTTGAATATTTGCTAAAACTTTTTGTTCTTGTATTAATATATCATTAAATAAATTTTCCACATAAAAATTATTCACAATTATAAATTTTTCTCCAGTTATTTGAATATTTCCATTAAAAAATGTAATTTTTCCAAAAATGTTAATTTTTACACCGGATTTTACAACTTTTTCCATTTCACTGCATACATTATTAGTTTTTTTTCCAAATTTTGAATTATCCCAAAAAGTTACCAAAATTCTTCCAGTCCCGTCATCTATTCTTAAAATATATCTTTTATTATCACTATTTCTTGATGATATATCAAATCCATATATAATACCTAAAATATTAACTTTTGAATAAAATTTATTTTCATATACTATAATATGTTTCATATAATTATCATCTATATTTCTTTCAAAATCTATATTTTCATATTGATTTATAGTTTGTGCTAAATAATTCAAATTTCTTCCAATTTCCTCACTTTTGTTTTGAATTAAACTGCTATTATTTGAAGTTGAAGTTTTTTGTTTTTGAGGGGTTGAAGAATCTTTTATATTAAATACTTCTTCTCCTAGTTGTTTTAATTCTTCTTTTATTTTTGGTAAAAATTCAGAATATGGGGTTGAAGCTTTTAATTGACATATATAAAATTTGTAATAAACATTCATTATACCATTTATGTCTAAATTTAGGTCTTCCAAAGAGAGGTTCCAAGGGGAAGGGGGATTAAAAATCAACAATTTCAAGATAAGGATCTTACTTGAAAATAAATTTTTATCAAAGTTGACACCTCTGTATTTTTTATAGGATAAATAAGAAGAAAGAAATAAAGGATGCCAAGGGGGGATTAAAGTAAGGCATATACTGTATTATCATCTTTTAACATTTTTTCCGCCCTTTTTTATTTACTTATTTTTTATTTATTAATTAATCTTTTTTTAATTAAAAAGAATTAAAAATATTTAATATTCATCATTAATAACAAAATTAAATTGAATAATAATTTCAATTTTAATTTTGGGATAAAAATACAAAAAATATCCTTTATTTAAATGTTTAAAACAATATTTTATTTAATTGATTTTTTAATAAAATAGAAGAATCAAAAAATCAAGACTCGTCATATATTTTATTCAAGAAGTCCTCGAAT
>JAJMZN010018704.1:0-14031 GCA_023807165.1 Diplodinium dentatum
TATCTGATATTATTTTATTTATAATTGGTGTAACAACATCACAAAAAAATTCTATTGTTTGTTCAGTAAAATTGTAGTTGGGATAGTACTTGGATGTGCCTTCTATAGAGGAGATTGACGGGTGGGAAAATAAATCTAATGATTTATTGTTATCAATATTTGAATTTTGTTTTTCTAAATCAAATGATATATTTTTGGGTGTTAAGGGCTTTAAAAATTCGTCATCCTTGGCATTAGAGGTTATTTTTTTTTCTGAATTATTAGAGTTTTCTTTAAATAAAGTTAATTTTATATTTTTATTAAAATCATTATTTGGGGGAAATAATTTTTTAAAGCTTCGATTAGATATAAAACTTTCTTCTAAATTTTTTTTAATTATTTCTTTCTGAGGGTTAGAATTTGATATATTTATATTATTATTTATTTCATTATTATTAACATTCTTTGCATCAGTATTTATTTCATTTTGATTGGACTTATCCTTACTTATATCCGAATTTATTAAGCTTGGATTTTTAATTATTATTTTTTCTTCTTCAATTTTAAATAAATTATTATTATTAATATTATTATCTGGCTTTTTATCGGATTTAGCATTAATATAATTATTATTTTTAATAAATTCGATTTTTTCAGATACAATATCTTTTCTTAATTTTTCTTTTCTTTTTTTTTCAATTATTCTTTTATTTGTCTTCTGGGGGGCATTATCATAATCATAATTTTTATTTTTATTATTTATAAAAATATTAACTTTATCTATATCATTAACTATATGTCTGGACTTTTCTTTGGTTATTCCATACCATACCAAAAAATCCCTTATTTCATCTTTATCTTCAAAAATTAAATATTCAAATAATTGCCTATAATTTACTTCTTTCTTTTTTGAAGCTAATTTAATTAAACCATCTACGCATATTTCTTTAAAAAATAAAGACATTAAACAACTAGTTAAATAATTACATATATCATCATTTTTTAAAATACTGGCAAATTTGTCATATTCTCTATTTTTTAATATATTATATATGTCATTTACTAAATTTATTTTTTTATATGATTCATCAGTTATATTTAGTTTATCATTTATTTCTTGGTAATATTGTTCGAAATGCTTTCTTTCTTTTTTTAATTTTAGAAAAAGATAATAACTAATAAATTCATCTTTGCCTTCTTTAGAAAAATTATATTCATATTTTGATTCATGTAAAATAATATCTTTAAAATATTCTAATAGGGGTAGTAATAAATTATCTATTAAAGAATTTATTTCTTTGGGTGATTGATCATCGTAAAAATCCAAACATATATTAAAAAATATAATTATAGTTCTTATCATTTTAGAAATATTTTCAATTAAAGTAGAATCATTTAATATGGTATTATCATTATTAATTAATAATTCTAGGGTTTTGTATATGGCTGTAAATCTATCAGTAATAAATTGAATAATATCCATATGAGTTATTTCAAAATCCCGAGGTACTTTAATTGTTCCAGTTGTATCGCAATCTAAAATTTCGTCTATTAAATAATTTATAGATTTATTTATTGCTGGAATAGTTCTTATTTCTTTAGGGTCATCTAAATTTAATAATTTACCTCTTTTTCTTTTATATTTTTGTATCATTCTTTTTTTATCAGGTTTATTAAAAGGAAAAGCGTCAGCATCTATTTCTAATCTATCTAAATCTTTTTCTTTTTCTCTTTCAATTATTTCTTTTTCACTACACATATCGTCCAATTGTGGTATAATTTTATTTTTTTCATTTTTTTCTCCGGACAAAGATATATTTTTATTATTAATAGTATTATCTTCTGAATTATCTTTTTTCTCAATTAATTTTATATTTTTTATATCTATAACTTCTTTGGGGGTTATACTTTTATCATCGTCCACAACCACAATTTCTTGACTATTTTTATCATCCTCTTCATTTTCTTCTTCATTTGAATAATAATTATTATTATCATTATTTTCATTATAATCATTATAATCAAAATTTGGATCATTTTCAATATCTGATGCATTATTACTTTTATTATTATTATTAAATGGTTTTATATTATTATTTTTTGTCTCACTATTTGAAAAATTATCACTATTATTAACTTCATCAATATTTTTTTGTTTTGGCTTTTTACGAAAATCTTTCCTATTTTTATTTTTTCTACTATTATACTCAACTGTGGGGGCTTTTTTTCTTCCGTATTTATTTCCTGAAATATTATTATTATAAATATCATTATAATATGCTTCAGGTATATCTTCATCATATAATAAATTATTTTCTGAACTCATAGCTCTGTTATTACCTTGTCCCGCCTCATTATAATTATTATTATTTATTATTTCTTTTTCCTTATTAGATTTATAATTAGTTTTTCTTTTTCTTTGATACCGATTTTTATTAGAAAATTTATTATTAAATTTTTTATTACCAATTTGGGCATTATCTTCTAAAGACATTTCATTTTCTCTATTATTTAAATTTTCACTAGGATTATTAGAATAATAACCTTTTTTTGAACCATATAAATACATTTTAAAATTATTTTTTAAATTTTGTTCTTTTGTTTGATGGGCAGGCATTGGCATTGGAAACATATTTGGCATTGAAAATGTTGGTGGTGGTGGTTGATTTATGTATTCTTCATTTGAAACAAAAGGAGGATTCATATTTTCGTAATTTATCATTTGAGGAATTGGATTTACTTTTTTTCCATAGGGGAAACCCATGCTATTCATTTGATTAAAGTTATAATTTTTCCTTCCTTTATTCGGTCTGTTAGGGTTTTTGTCCATTTTTATGTATTAAATAATAATTAATTTATATATATAGATAAAAATTAGAATTATATATTTTAATTTTTAACTTTTTATTTTCTATTCTTTTTTATTATTTTTTATTTTTATTAATTTGTTAAGATGTTTTTTGTTTTTTAGAAGAATATTGTTAACTTTCCTACATTTATTTAAAAAGGAATATTTTTGATATATATTCTTATTTTATCTTCCATAATAGAAAAAAGGTTTAAAACCCTTGAGTTTTCACTTTTTTTCAAGGGCAAAATGATTTTTACATTTTTTATAAAATTTTAAATAGGGGTTAAAATTTCTAAATTATAATAAATAAAAATGCTTTAGGCATATACCATAAAATTTTGTTTAAAGTCCCCACTTCATTAGAACCCAACTCCAATTGATATCTTGGACTAGTCTTATTAGAGCGTCCTATTAAATCCTAAATTAAACTTATTATAATCTTCCTCTATAAATAAAATATGAATGGCCCTATTAGAGCCAGGAAAGAGGATCTAAACAGACTTTTAAAGTATTATAAATCTCATTCTTTAGAAAGATTTAATAAGATTTTATTTTTCATCTCTATTTTATTCACATTTAAAGATAGATTTTATTTGACCTTATAGAATTTGCTCATGGGGGATTAAATTTGTGTAAGCACAAATTTACCATATATATGAATTCATCAAGGTTTAATCTAATAAAAACAAAAATAAATATAGATAGATATAAAGCTTTTTCTTCTTATTTAAATAGAATAATAGTTATTATTATATTATTTAACATAATATAAAATGATAAAAGAGGAAAAAAATGATTCAAAAAAATAAATTACCGTAAATCCAGGGGGGTTTTCCCCTTTTTTTTGAATCTCCCAAATTTTTTAAAATTTCCTAAAAAATTTTGAATTTAGGGGAGAAAAAAAGACGGGGGGCAAACCCCCCGGGATTTACGGTAAATTAAATGTGTCAAAATATTAGTATATTAATACCCTAAACGTCATCTTATATCCCTCCCCTGTGAGCATTTTTTTTAATTTTTGGGGGGACATAAGTTGTCACAGATTTAAGGAGTTTTAGGGGATTTAGGATAAAAATAGAATAGGTTAAATTTTGAAATTAGGAAGCAAAATTACAGGGGGACTTAAATTGGAGGGAAGTTAATGTGAGGTTTACAGTAAGTCTAAAATTAAAATAATTACCATATTTGATGTGGTATTGCCCCCTTTTTTTGAGGTTCCAAACAAAATTTTTTTATTATAAATTTGAAGTGGTCCTGCCCCCTTTTTCGGCGACCTAAATTAAAGCAATTTTAGGAAGCAGGTAAAAATTTTAGAAAAAAAATAATTTTTATAGAAATTTTGATGTGGTCCTGCCCCCAAAAATTTTTGGTCTTGATCATAATAATGGGGAGAGTAGGACCACTTGAAATATGGTAATATAAAATATAATTTTATATGTTTTTTTCTTTATAAATTTAATTAAAATTTGTGAAAATAAAGATTACAGTGAGTGTCGAAATAATTCCTCCAGTGATTACAAAATTAGCAACTTTTTTAAAAGGGGAGGAACTTATTTCGAGGAAGGATTAAAAAAAATTTTTAATATTCTAAAATTATATATCAATTTTAATGAACATATGAATATAATTGGAAAAAATCGTGGGAAGTTATTTCTAAAAGATATTTTTTTAAAAAGGCCATAATTTTTTGGGCAGTTAATTTGGCATTTACGGTATTTATAAAAGCCCATAATTAAATTCTGAGAATTTAACAAGAATGCGAAAACAAATACCTTATATTCCTTTTTTAAACATCTTACTAGTTCTCCTAAATTTTTTAAATTTTTGAATGATGAGGTTTTATAATATTGGATGAAATGAGTTCTAATATATTTTTGCTTTATATTATAAAGTGGAGGATGTTTAAAAAAGTAAAATATTGAATATACTAATATGAAGTTTTTTATTTCTTTCTCTTGATAAATTTGGAAAAATTATTTTTTATTTTTTAATCTTTTTTCTTTTATCTATCAAAATCTTTAGGCAAAAATGAATCAGGTAATTATTGTTACATATCTTATTTTCACCTATAGAGAAATTAAACAAAATTAATAAAATAAAAAATTTAATAAAAAATAATTACTGTAATTCCGAGGGCTAAGTCCGGACTTAGCCCTGAAGATTACATTTTTTTTTAGGCATTTTTTTAATCTCTCCGCAAAAATAACATAATCAAAAATTTTATTCAAGGAGAATTAGAGAGAAAAAAAATTTTGTCAGGACTTAACCCTCTGAATTACAGTAGTTATTATAATATTTCTAAAATTTTAGCCCTAAAATTTTTTTTTAAGTGAAGTTTATTAAAATTAAATTTATATAAATACTTTATTTGCCTGATTTTAGGCCCCCTTCGATAGGTTTTAAGGGTTGAGGGGCTTTTAATCAGGCAATTTTTTGAATACCTTGTATTTTTCACAGACGAATTAGGGGCCCGAGGGGGCTAAAATTGTGGGGGCCTAAAATCAGGTAAACACGGTAATAAAATTTCAATATATCAATAAAAAATGGGAAAAAAGTTTATTTTTTTTTAATTTTAAAAAATTTTTCATAAGAGAATAATTAAATTAAAGAATATGATTAATTATTAATATTTATTTACCAATATAAAATATAATTTTATAAAATTAATTTTTTTTGTATAATTATTAAATTATTATTTATTTATATATTCATCATTACATCATTATCGAAGCAGATCTTGGATTTTTTTTAACTTCATCTCTAATTACATGAATACTACTTCCATTTTTATTTATACAATACAAACTTTTTTTGTCTTCACTAGCAAAAATAGTAGATATTCCAAGTTTAGGAGAAATATCAATATTAACCAAAGTATCAAGTGTAGGTAAAGTATGTATAATTATTGAATCTTTTCCAATATAACCCAAATATTCATAAGAATTTAGATCTTTAATTATTATTGGATTATTTAAATGATAGTATAAAGAATGTTTATATATAATTTTTCCATTAATAGAATAGACAATTATATCACTATTTGCCTCATCATTAATAATAACAATACAAGGCAAAGGAGAACTTACTAAAAATGAATATGAGCATTTTTGTGTAGAAACTTTTATAGTTCTGGCTAATTTACATAAAGGTAAAGAATATAAATTAACATATCCATCTATAGTTGTTGAAACGAATAGATTTAAATCACTGTTACAATGAACATGACTTATTGCATTCTTTTGATCTGCTAAAATTTTTATTTGTTCCCATTTATTTACATCCTGCTCTATTTTATATACTGCTACATTTCCTACAGAATTACCAACTATTAAATAATCTTCATCTTGAGGAACATGCAAAGATAAAATTGGACAATCATCATTAAATGGTATTAGCTCAACTTGTCTTTTTTCTTCTAAAAGATTTATTACAATTTTTCCATCATAAAATCCACCCATTATTAATACTTTTCCCTTATTAAAGAATTGAATTACTTTTTTACTTGAATCATGAGAATAAAAATCTCCAATTTTGTTGGTAGTCATCATCATTTGTTGTGATGAAGGTAATAATTCATCAGAAAAACTTTTATCAAACATTGAATAACTTATTTTTTTATCTAATACATAATTATTATTTAATACTAAAGAAATTTTATCTTGGGCAAACTCCCCCCCAATTAAAACGGATAAAATATCTTTATGAGGTGTATTAAATATATTTTGCTCTTTTACAATTTTGCAACTATATTTAGTTAAAACGGCTTCAGGATCTGTTATTTCTTTACCTTTTAAAAAATCATCTTTTTTTTCTCTTTTTGGACAATCTTTATTCATTATTTGTGTTGGAATTAAACCAAATTCTACCATTCTTAAATAACTTTCTTTATTTTCAACTTTTTTAATATTTATACTTTCTTGATAACTTGCTTCAGTAAATAAATTATTAGCATTTTCTGCTTCTTTTCCTTTAGCTTTTGAACCAAATATTAAATCTACCCAATTTTGTATAGAGCTACTTACTTCATTACTTTCTAATACAGTTCTCATTGTTAAAACAAATTCATATGGATTATTATGGCAAGGAGTTAATATATCATTTACTTTTTTACCATTTTCTAAAACACCCATATTTAAATCGTTAATATTTAAAAATATTTCTGGTAAATAAAAAAATTCTGGAATTAATTCTCTTACATCTGTTTTTTGTGTAACAGAGTTATAAAAAGATGTTTCAACCGAAAGGAAAAGCCTATCTGGTTGGTCAAATTTACTTCCTTGAAGTTCAATAGCAATATGAGTGAAAGGGAAAATTCTCATTAAATAATTACAAACATATATTGGATTACTATAATTTGAACCATAAAAATAGGGTTTCATTCCTTCTTCTGCACTTTCTTTTAAAGTTTCATAATTAAGCAAAAATAATTCTTTTCTTTGTTCTCCTTTTTCATCTATTGCTAGCATACCCATGGGAAGAGACATATCTCTTAAACTATATTTTTGATCAGAATTTTTTTGGTCATTTTTTAATGGATCTTGATAACTATCTAAAACCCAAGGAAAAACTGGATATTGTGATATATCATTAAAGCTTCTATTCCCATATATATTTAGCCACATTAATAATTCATAATTTGTCATTTTCCAATCTTTCCATAAATCTATTCTTTTACTTAATTTTATTTTTTTACCTTTTTTAACCGAGTCTGTAACAGCCACATTTTCATATCCTATAACATTTTCAAAAATATCTTTTGGATCTTTTAAATCATCAATTATTTTAGATGGTTCATTTAATTTACTTACTATTTCATTAATTACATCTTCTCTTTCTTTTTCAAATTTAAAATTGAAATAAAAAGTTTTATTAGTCGTTGTAAATATTTCCAAAGCTGAATTCTGATAATAATATCTTCTCCTAAAAATCCATTTTATATCACTATATTTAATACTTATTTTATATATATCCCTATCTTTTGGATGGCAGATAAAGTAAGAGCCAAAGCATGTTTGTCTTTCTTGATCATAATCATCATCTTTTGTTGTGAAACCTATTTCTATACCAGACATTGCACTACCTGTTTTTTGGTTTAAGAATACTTTGAAATTTAAATTTGTGTCATCTATAAAGCATACCCCTTTTATATGATGGGATGTTTTTACTAAACAACTTAAATGATATTTTTTATTCTCATTTTTATTTTTTGGGTCATTATCTTTTTGAATTATAGCAAATTCTTCTTCTTTTCCAAAATCTAAATTATCCGCTATATTTGATAAACTTTCGGCCAAATCTGGATTTGATTTAATATAAATATTTCTTAAAAAATTATCTTCATTTTTTTCTGTTAAATTTTTTTTTATTTCTTTTATACTACTTTGTTCCGAAGATTTTAAAATTTTATCAATATCCATAATTAATTTAAATTTATTGGTAGAATCGCTTTTATCTTTATTAAATAATGTAGAAGGATTAAAACCGGAAAATTCTGGAAGATAGTATGATATATCTATAATAGGTACTAAAACTGGTTTCATTAAAGTTTTTGTTAGATGATTCATTAATTTTAATTTTAATTTATCGGAATTTTGGAAAAATGCTTTTCTATCACTCCAAAAGCCATACCAGCAAAAACTATTTTTTTTTAGTCTTTTATAAATATTTTTAATTTTTTTATTTTTTTCTAATGAGTTATTTGAATATTTTAATAATTCTTGTTCATATAAAGGTAATAAATATAAAATATCATCTTTATATCTTTCATCTTTTTCATTTGATATTTTTCTTATTAATTTAACCCTAAGGTCAACAATTTTTTTGTAATTAACTATACCAAAAAATTCATTATTTATCCTATGTCTCATATTCACATTTTCTAAAAATGATTCTACCCATTCTTTTCTATCTAATACTTGTATAAATTGAACATATTGACTAATTCCTAAAGTATCTATTTCTTTTTGGTCTAATAAAACAGCACCTTCTTTATTTTTAATTTGTTCCGAAAATAGAATAAATACAGCACTTTGGGATAAATCATTCCTGGATAGTTTTTTAGTTATTTTTATACCTTTAATTCCTGTATGCTTTTTATTATAAGCATATTGATGTTTCATAATTAAGCAACATAATATTAATATACTTATTAAAGCTTTTTCTACTTTTTCTTGGCATTTATTTGTAGTTTCTAGTAAATCTTTTAAAAAGCATATGCATGAAATTAAAGTATTATTACATTTTTCTTGTACTTTAATATAAAATTCAAGTTGATTGGTTCTTATTAGATTAGAAGAAGCAATAATTACAAATCTAACAAATCTTTTAAATTCTTTTAACCAATAACGAAAATCAGCTTCAGTTTCTGAAGAATGAATTATACACATTAATCCTATAGGTATTATTCTTATTAAAGGCATTATTTGTTCTCTTTCTCCTAAAATTTCTTCAAAACATAATAATTCTAATTCTTTTTGATATAAATTTTTATGATCTTTATCTAAAATAACTTTTTCTAAAATTGATTCATATTTGAAGGTTTTGTTTTTACTTTTCTTTTTATCTATTTTTATATTTTTAATTTTATTCCAAAAAACACTTATTCTTTTATAAATTTCATCGAAAAATGGAAAATCTAGCCATTGTTGGGCAATTTTCTCACCTTTTAAAGGATCCATTTTCATACCTGTTATAAAAGAAATAAGATAATTATTTACTTTAGGAGATGGTGAAATAAAAGTTATTCCTTCTGTTCTTATAATTGGATCATGTTTATAACTAAAAGTAAATCTAAATAAATGTGTGATTAGTATAAAGTAATTTTTTAAATAAAAATTAGTTCCTGGATTAGAATTATAATTTGATTTGGTAATATTAAATTCCATTAATGATTCATATCTTATTTTAAAAGCAGTAAGAATCTGGAAAAGAAATTCATTAAGAAAATCATAAAATACATCTTTATATCTTCTACTTTTTTCATTAAATAATATTTTATCCCCCCATATTAATATTGTTTCTACTTTATCACAAGGATATAAGCTATGTGTACTTTCTAAAAATTTTAAAGAATTTAAATAACAATTTAAAATTACTATTTTAGATAAATCAAAAACTTTTTGTTCTTTTTTATCATCTGATTTATAATATTTATATGCTATATCTAATAATGCTGGAATTATTTTATCGTGTTCGACTAGTCTATATGCATTTTGAGGAATATCGGAAATCATTTCTAATTTTTGTACACATTCTAAATAGAAATCAATATCATTTACATCTAATGCTAAAGCTAACAATAATTCTAAAGCACTTTTACTTTCTAATTTATTTTTTTTATAATCAATTTTCCCAACTTCTGAATTTAATGGAAGATTGTATGTCCATAATAAAAATAATTTATATAGACTTTCAACATAATCTGAAAAAATTTTATCTTTTAATATAATGACTTCATTAAATTGATTTTTATAATTTAATTTATATTTACCTTTATATGCCTCTTCTTTTTTTGTAATATTATTATTAGTATTCATATTAGATTTATTTGAAGATGTTTCTTGTTGTTTAGGTTTTTGATTACTTTCACTTTCATTTGTCGAAGGAACAAATACGCTTTTTGATAAAAGATCTTTGCCCTCTTTAGGCTTATTCATATGCATTGGAGGTCTTCCCCCCATCATCCCGGGGAATCTGGCCCCCATTCCTTCTAATTTGGAAATCATTGAAGCAATTTTATTATTTTGAGCTCCAGCCGCAGATTTTTTGGTTTCTTCTTTTTTACTATTGGTAGCTGGATTTATTTTTTTAAATTCAGGTTTTTTATTTTCCTCATTTTTAACAGGTTTTAGCATAACATTTTGACTTGTATTTAACATTTTACCTTTATTAACAAATGGATTATCTTTTTGCTCTCTAACTGTTTTGTTCATTTGAATTTCTTGATTTATGGATGAATTTGGATTTGATGATTTAGCTTTAGAAGTATTAATTGAACTATATAAAGATAATTTAGTGGGTTCTTTTGAATAGAAATTATCTTGTGGTAATAAAAATTGTTTAATTGAATATACAAAAAATTTAAATTTATCAACTTTATTAGTTTTTGTTAATCTTAAATAAATTTCAAACATTAATTTTAATACAATTAATTTAATTTCAGGCAAACTATGCACAAATGTATTAACAATAAAAGTTTCAAATTTACTATTCAGTAATATATTTATAAAATTATCTTTCCATTTATCTTGTGAATTCTTCTGAAATGCTTTTATAAATATATTTAAAATAAATTCAGTTAAACAAGGTGATAAATCTAAAGTTAATAATTTAAATAAAGAAAAAGCTTTTTCTGGCTCTTGAGCATTAATGATTAAATTCAATATATTTTCAATACTTTTTAATTTTTCATCCATAGGAGGATTCATAATATTTTTACTTCCCTTAAATTCATCTTTTATCATAGATAAATGCCTTTGACAACACATTTCAGTATATTTATTTCTATCATAAAATCTTAAAATTAAACATATTCTATTCATATTTATAAAAACTTCTATTTGAGAACTATCTGATTGACAAAATAATAATATATGATTCCAAAATTTAATTTGTAAATCTTCTGAATATTTTGATAAAATTTTTTCATTTAATAAAATATTATCAAAATAAATAGAGCTTAAACTTTCTACTTCATTTCCAAACATACATTTTCCTATTTCTGCAAAAGTATCTAAAGTTTTTTGTGTAAAAAGATTTTTTGGATATTTTTCTATAAATAATGATAAAACTTCGAAAAAGGAGCAATCAGAAAAAATTTTCATATTATATTTTCTATCAATTAATATATCTTTTATTATTTGTAAAAACATTTGAAAAGTATTTTCATTTAATAATTCCGGGCGTATGACAAATAATTCAGCAATTGGTAATAAATTACTAATTATGCCCATATTTCCAATTCTTTTTTGGAAGCATTGGTATTTATGTGGACGAATATTCCCAGTAAATTTCATATTTAAAAATCCAAAAACATTTTCTATATAATTATAATTATTTTCATAAAAATTAATAGGTGTAAAAATAAATCCAAGATTATCTATTAATTTACCACTACTTGTCTCTTTTTCAATTTTATCAAATTTTTTTTCTAATTTTACCGGCTTTTTTACAAAAGTTTTACTTTTTGTTTTTTCTATACCAATCGAATCAAAATCACTTAATAATTTTAAAAAAGTTTCAATTTTTTTCTTTTTCCATAATCCTTCTTTAAATTGCTTAAATTCTAAAAGAAAATCACTTGCATTAACACCTGGATATCCATAATCTTTTTGTGTTAAAAATGTTATAGAACTAACTTCACCATAAAAATTATTAAAGAATTTAATTGAATTAAAGGTATCATTTCTTGACAATTTTGCTTTCTTAATAGGCAATTGAACTAAACGATTTTCCCCGTTTGCATAACAAAATAAGCTTGTATTATTTTTATCATCAATTACAACATTTAATATTAAATTTATCCATTCATCAGAAGGTAAAACTTTTATTAAATTTTCTTGTATTTCTTTTACTATTAAAGACATAGGATATTGTAAATCAAAATTAATATTATATCCATTAGAAAAATTTATCATTACTAAATTTGCAATATTTCCTTTTTCCGGGTTTTCTAATGCTAAAGTAGATGCCCCAATTCTAAAATTTAAAATAAATGTAAAACTACATCCTGCTTTTAATTTAAAAGTTCTTAAATCAACCTCAAAATAGCCATCTCCCGAACAACAAAAATAATTTCTTGGTTTTAAATGATTAATTGTATCCCCTAAAAATGTATTTAATAGTGTTAAATAATCATATAATAGTTCTTGAGATGATTTTTCTTCCCCCCTGTATATTAAGGCTATTTTTTGAAAAATATAATCATATATATTTTTAGTTATATCAAGATTTATTCTAAGTTCATTAATTAAATTAATTATTGATTGTTTTAATTCTTGTGATGTTGATTTATTAATATATAATTGAGATAAAAAAATATAAATTGATTGATTTTCATAGTTAGAAAAATATTCACATAAATATCTGTTTATTTTTAATTTACTTATTAATTCTTCTATTATTTGGGAACGGAGTTTTCCGGGTGTTTTTTCATCTTTTAAATATTTAAAAAAAGAACCTATTTTACTTATTGAGTTTATTTCTTCTGTAATTTGTCCTTTTGAAGATAATTTAAAAATTTCTTTTAATGGATTTTCACTTATCTTAAATGTTTTTTAATATTTATTTTTTCCTTAGAATTATTTGAATTAATACTTTCTCTAAAATTAGAATTTATACTATTATTAACGTTATTTTTGCTATTATTATTATCTTTATTTAATATATTTTCTAAATCTTCGATTTTATAAGAATATCTACTGCTAATTCTATTATTTTCTTTAAAAATTTCACCCTGATTTATCATTTCATCCAAAATTTCTTCACTTTTTTTACTATTTTGAAAATTATTTATTCCTATATAAGGTAATAAAAATTCATTTTGATTTTTTTCAGAAACAATTTGCCCGTTTGAAATTATAATTGGATTATTAATATGAAATAATTCAGTTGCAGGCATTAAAACAAATTCTATGGAAGGTTTAGGATTAAATAATTCATCATTTTCATTTATATTATTTGAACTATTATTATGATCTGAATTTGGCTTACCACTTTCTGAGTTTGTTTCAAGGCTTTTTTGACCTAAAGAAAGAGAATCACTTTTTCCTTTAGATATATTTTTACAATGTTCATCATAATCTTTTTTTAAAAATACTCTTTCACAATGCTCACAATATGCGTTATTTCTTATACAAAAACCCTCATGAAGAAACATTTTATCTTCTAAAATATCTTGACGACAATTTTTGCACGTTACTAATTTAGATTTCTCTAAAGAAGTTTTCATATTATTATTTTCAAAATTAAGTGTTAATTTTTTTTCTTTTTGAAAAATAATTAAATAATTTACTTATGAAATTATTAATTTTTATTTAAATTTATTCCTAAATATTTATATATAATATTTAATATCAAAAAAAGAAATTTTAGAATTAATATATTATATAGAAAAATAAAAAATATTATTATTATTTTTTTATTTATAAGTTTGGTTAATCCCCTTTAAAGTCATTCTTCACAAAAAAAATTTTAAAAATATA
>JAJMZN010018705.1:0-13990 GCA_023807165.1 Diplodinium dentatum
TTTGATTTCCAAAAAAAAATAATAAAGAATTTTAAAAAATAATTAAAAAAAAAAGCGGGATGGAAATGAAATGAAGAGCCAATTAAATGAGAAATACTTTAATTTTTTACTTTATAAATTTAAGTTTAAAGAATTAATAAATTTCTTTTTTATTTAAATAGTTTTTTAATATAAAAATATAATTATTTTAAATGTATATAGAATATGTAAATATGTAAATTTAATAATCACAATATAGAGATTTTTGTCATATATAGAGAATATTATCATATATGAAAATTTTATAAGCTTGATCCTAAATATTATTAATATCTCTTATCCTTTGAATATTTTGAATGTTTTGTAAGTTTATGGTCCCCAAGAGGGGTTATATTGAGGGGGAGATTAAAATTGGAATTATGATATTTTCATTTCTTATAAAATTTGTCTCGTATAATACATTTTAATATAGCAATTTATTTTTTTCCATCCCTCACGCTGCCCTTCCAGGACTATTCCCCGAAAAAGATACCATAAAGCCCTCCGAGAACTCAACCCCTCATAAAAGCGGTTAAAAGAAATTATTGAAAAAAGATGGATTGAAGCAAGAAAATTCAATTAAATTTATAGCTTCAATTAGAAAATGAAGTATTTATTTTTAATTATATTTTTAGCATATTCTAAAAAAAATTACATATTATCGTAAACATCACCCTAACTCCCCCCCTGTTAGTATTTTTTTTTTGAAAATTTATGGGACTTAAGGTGTCTCAAATTAGGGAATTTTAGGGGATTTAGGATAAAAACAGAATAGGTATAATTTTGAAATTAGGGAGCAAAATTCAAGGGGAAGACTTAAGCTGGGGAGGAACTTAATGTGACGTTTACGGTAATAAAAATTTGTATTTTTTTTGATTTTTTAGGGAAGATTATAGCCTTAAAAAAGATTAGGAGAAAATGAAAATTTTTGAAAGGGGATTCTTATAAGGGGGGATTTTGGTGTGTTTTAAGTTATTTATTTATTTGGAAATTTTAAATATATTAAACATATAATAATAATTTATATTCACTTCATTTATAGATATTAAGGTGAGCGAATTTTTTCAGTTCCTTTCCCTTCCATCCAGGGATACTTTGGGGATGGCTCAGGGAAGAGTCCCATAATATATTGTAAAGCCTTCCAACAAACCCCTCTGAATAAGGAATAAATAAAAATTTTAAAAAGGTGGGAATGAGGCAGGAAAATGGAGAGGGGCATATTTTTTGATTTGGATTAGAATGTGGGTTAATGAGGGGGAATAATTTGAAGACTTACGAAAATTTTGATGATGATTTACACATTTAGGAAAAAAGTAATTGAAGAATTTCAAACATATTTTTTCATAAACAAGGAATTTAGGAGCATTGTATTTTATTAATGAAAAATAAAAAATTTAAGTTAGGTGTCTTGAAGAAATTGAATTTTCAAATGGAAAGATTACAGTATCAAAATAGAATAAGGGAAATCAATTTTTTTCAATAGAAAAATAATAGGAAAGAGATTGAGTCTAGGTATACTATCTATTTTTTAAATATATATCAATACATAAATAAATAAAATAAAAAATAATAAGAAATTGTAAAAAAATTAATAATATGTTAAATTAATACCCTATTTTTCGGAGCTATTCCCCCACCAAAAGTTCCAAAAACACCAAAAATGGGTGAATAGCATGAAACAATTCTAATTTTAACAAAATATTATATATATAAAATTTACCCAATTCTTAGTAGTCTAACCTCTTTTTCCATTTTTGGCCCTATTTTTGATAGTAAATTTTTTTAATTTTTTACCTGATCTAACCAATATCACAATTTATCATCTAAAATTAAAAGAAAATACTATTGAATAGGTTAAATATTATAATATTCATATTTTGAAAATTTTTATTTATTTTTTAAAATTTTAAATTTTTTACGTAGTCTTACACCTTTTGTGTTTTTGCCTAAATTTTGTGTCAAGGCAGGAATAGCTCAAAAAAAAAAGAAATATATATTATGTATTTCCCGGAATTTAGGCCCCCCTCGCAAGGCTGTAAGGGGGATGGGTCTAAAATTCCGGGAATTTCTAACCAAGGTACCTACCTTGGATCTGAAAATATTATCAAGATAAGTAGGTACCTTGAATTTTTTTGAGATTTATGAAATGGAATTTGGGGGATGGAGAAGGGGGACTAAAATCTCGGGGGGCCTAAATTCTGGGAAATATGGTATATATAATACTAAGATTTAATAAAAAAATTTTAAATTGAAATATTAAAAAATTTAATATTTATAATATAAAGAATTACGATATATTGGGAAAAAATAAATTGTATACCTATAAAAAAAAATAAATAAATTATGGTATATAAAATATAAATTGAAAGAATTTAAAATACTATTCTATCTTTTTGTGTTCCCCCACCACTGCAATAAAAAAGATTTTTCAGAGGGGTCACTATTCACAGTTAGATGATTTTTATGAAATTCAAAAATTTTTTTCAATTGGAAGGCAAAAAAATAGCTAAAATACAATGCTTTTTCAATATGCCGTACAGAACTCTTAAAAATTTTCGGAGGGGGAACAATTAACGATTTTTTTCGACTTAGAAAATCTTTTTCGAAGGGGGGGCAAAAAGATAGAATACGGTAATAAATAAAAATATGCGATATAAATTAATATAATGTGGAATTAATATTAAGAAGAAATATAAGTAGTAAAAGTATATGAAAATAGAAAAATTTCTGAATTATGTAGAAAAGAGTAGAAAATAAAACAAACAATAAGAAAAAAAGTGCAGAATTAAAAGAATAAAAGAGAAATAAAGAGAGCAAAATAAAAAATGAATATATTTGATATTCACAAAAATAGATAAAAATAAGAAATAGTTTTTTATAATATCAGAAAAAAGAAATATAGATAAAAATTTAGCTAAAGCCAATAAAAAAACAAGATGATATAAAAAAAGCAAAAACAAACAAAAAAAAGAAAAACATTAATTAAAGTGTAATACAATTGAAAAAATATGTTATGAAAAAAAGAACTACCGTATAATCCCATGTCAGAGCCGAGATACTTAAATTATTTATCTGAAAAATCCTTCTCAAAACTGAATTTTAAATTTTATTCCTTTTATTTTTCTTCCAAAATAATGAGTATAAACCAAAAAATTTTGGGTTAAAAAACTTGATTTTCGAATGTGTAAGAGCAATTATCCTCAAAATTAAAAAAACCTTGGCTGTGGCATCAGATTATACGATATTTATAATAGAGCAAGTTTATAAAGGGAAAATTTATTAAATTTTAGAATTTATATCTTATCGTTCTTCTTTTTCATCATAATGCCCCCTATTCCTTTTTTTGTTTATACCTATGAGTAGGGGGGATTATGGCGTGTTTGTGATAATTTAAAAAATTAAATTTTAAACATTAGAGTTCAGTTTATTTCCCCCCTTTTCCATAATTCAATGCTAAATATTATTATCCTTAAAACTTTACTAATTTCAATTGTATTTTTATCATAAAACAATATATATACTTTAATTCTTTGAGTCGTTAATTAAGGATTTTTATAGAGTATAAATGTGGTGAAGAAAACAGGAATTACAGTAATTTTTTTAAATTAAAGATTTCTCTACACTATAAAATAGGAAATAGTAACCACATTTAAAATATTTTTTTCAATCAAGGCAAAATGTAAGAAATAGGGGAGGGCTCTTCTGAATTTTGGAAGATTCTTGAAAAATTAGAATGAAAAAACTTCCTAAAAATGCATTTTAAATTTTTATAGAAGAGACCTCAAAATTTTAGCTCTGATGTAGAGGAGCAAGTATTTCGATAATTCCATTTCCCTCTAAATTGATAAGAAGATAAGGAATTACTTATATCTCTGAAATAATATATGGAAAAAGTATAGAGATTTAGAATAGATTAGTTTAAAATTGAATTCCAAAAAATGTAAAGGAAGTAGTAACCTTTAGGAAAGTTGTAGGGTCTAGTTTACGGTATTTTTTAGTATTTATTTCTTTATTCTCATTTTTGAAAAGAAATAACTAAATTCTAGTAAACTTTAATTTAGAAGGAAAATCTTCATTATTTATACCTAATTTATTATACTCTTTATTTAATATCTACCACTTTTATTTTTGACGTCCCGGCCCTTATTTTTGAGGGGGAGGGACAAAATAAGGGAATTTTATGATAAGCTCATACAAAGGGAAAACATTCGAAAAAATTTTTTACAATAATCCCCCTTAGTATCAGATGGTCCTTAAATAAAAAAGATTTTATGGGTGGCAGTGAGTGGGCAAAATTATAGGGAAAAAATAAGAGGAATATGGTATATTAAATGTATTTTCAAAATTAGAATAATTTGGAATTTTCCTTATATTAATTGCCTAAACAATGAAATAAACGGCCTCTGGGGAGTGAGCTCCAAAAATCTGGGGATCTTAAAGAAATGACAAATACCGTATTCTCCTTATTTTTGACTCCCCTATCTGGGACCAGAAAATCTTTTGTATTTAGGTATTATCTCGCACAAAGGGGGGACCATTGTAAAAATTATTTTTTCACATCTCCACCCTTGATGGCCGATAGTCATTAAAATTTCTTATTTCTGCCCCCTCAAAAATAATGTATGCAGGGAGGGGCAAAAATAAGACCAATAGGGTAATTGTTTTTCTGAAAAAATTAGGAAGCGAAGATGAAAATGAAATTTTTTGGGGCCCTAATTTCCTAACAGTCCTTATTATATTATAAATTTGAAATAGAAACTTAAGAAAAAAAATTTTCTTCTATTCATAAAAATAAAAATAAGAATATGAATTATTAATAATCTTTTTCATATATTATTTTCAATATGTTAACATTATTAATCAGAATTTAATTAACAAAATACAGTAAATCATACCCACATTCTAACAGAAAGACAAAAAAAGTGCTCCCTCATCTAAATAGGCAATAATTTAAGGAAAAAAAAAAATTTACTCTATTTTTGAATGTCAGGAATTGTGCCCCTCCCTCAAAAAATTAGATCTACATTGTCGTCGGGGGACACAATTTGTTGATTTACGGTAATATAAAGATAAATACGAATTTTTTCCCTTGTTTCGTATTTGAATTAATTCTATAATTATAATATTATTGCCTATTTAAAAAATAGTAATATATGCTAGGATATTAGTACTAATTGAAATAAAAGAAAGAATATATTGACAGTGAATATTTCAAAACGAAATCTTTTTATTTACCCTAATATCACTAAAAACCTTGAATCTTATTTTTCATTATTTTTTGATTGAGAATTAACTAACCATGGAAAAAAAACTTTTTTTTGAATGATTTAATCTAAAATGGAATATAATGAAATCATAATTATAGGTGTTAATGTAATAAATTACAAGGGTAATATGTGATATTTACTGCAATTTGAAATAATAAATTGATAACTAGTATATTTAAATCTCTTCCTTTTTATCTCATTCGCCTTATTTTTCCCCCTGTCTAGTACCAAAAAATCTATAACATTTAGGGATCATCTGAATCAAAGAGAAGATCATTGTAAAATTTTTATCAATGCTCCCCCTTTGGTATCAGATAGTCATAAAAGTAAACTTATTTTGCCCCCCTTCAAAAATAAGGGCTTAGGGGGCAAAAATAAGCCTAATATGGTATTTGTAAAGAATAATTTATAGATATGAAAAATAAATTTGAATATTTAATGACTAAGAAAATTCCTTATATTATTACTAGATTATATTGCTTTTAAATTAAAATAAAATAATATACTGTATACCATGAAATAAATCCTCCTATTTATAATCTGAGGAACCTTTTTATTACGGAAGGGTTTATTTCACGGAACGAGTCACTTATATATTTTCTTTAATTTTTGCTTTTGGCTCCCTAAAATTTGTTTACATTCGAGGGGGATTTAACTGCTTCAAATTTTTCGGCCCACAAAAAATAACTGGGACTTTATTTAATTATTTACGGCATATAATTCTGTATTCCTCATTTAATTGCCCCTATTTTTCTAAAATTTTAAAATTAATAATTATTCTTTATTCTTATTAAAAAATTCTTTATAAATTTATTTTGAAAAAAATACCTTAAGACACTAAATTATCCCCTTCATTTTTTCAAAAATTTTCTTTATAAAATTCCACCAAATTATCCCCAATCTCCTAATTTATTTAAAAAAATATAAATATACATATAATTTTAAAAATTTTTGTAACGTATTTGCCTCCCTCAAAAAAAATCAATTTTTCGCTCCTAAGAAGGGGATAATTTAGTTGTTTAAGGTATTAGAAAATTTAGGATTTTATAAAACTTTATTTACTTTCTCCCCATATTTTTTGAGAATTTCCATACCAATAGGTTTATTAAATGAAGAATACGGCCATTCTAAAAATATAATAATAATTTATATATTATATTTAATAATATCATAAAGGTCAGCCTAAAGCCCCCCAGGGCAATCCTCCCCGATTTTTTGGCAATTTCTGATTTTTACCCTAACTCCTGTAAACTTCCCTTAAAATCACCTAATTATTTGACAATTTAATCCGCCCTACAAATTCGTGAAATTTTATTTGCAACCTAATTCCCCTTATTTCCCTAATTTCATGTCAGCCTAATCCCCCTTCTCGAAGAAATTTTTTTTCAAAAACCTCACCAGGCGGAGTTTAGGCAGACGTTTATGGTATTAAACTTAATAAATTAGAATGATATTATTTATTTAAGAAAATAAATTAAATACTATAATTCCTGGAGTCATTAGTCAGGAGTTTGTACAGATCATAATTTTGGTGATGAATGTCAATGGAAAAAAAATTGTTGTTAATCACCCTACGTTTTTTGAGGAAAAAATTAAAGGTTCTGTAATTAAACTTTATAAAATATATATAAATTTTAATAAATTTTTTTGTTGAAGAGCGACATTCATAAAACAATGTCATTAGTCACTTGAAACAATATTGAAAAGAAATGAATTTACAGAAAGGTATTGTATGACTAATGGTTCTAGGAATTATAATATATTTTATTAAGACTCAAAAATTTTATTGAAATAGTAAATTTATTTAAATAAAAAGGAATTTTTATGATTATTATATAATTTTTGAATTTAAAACTATTGATATTTTTTATTCCTTTTAATCCTCTTTTATTCCTAAATTCATATGTTTGTCAATTACTTCTTCTTGATTATTAGAACCCATTAAAACAAAACTTAGAACAATTAAAATAATTACACCGAAGCATAACCAAATAATAATCGAACCAACTCCCCAATCATTACTAAATCCAGAGCATCCTTTAATATAAGATTCATCATTCCCTATACTAAATCTTAAAATTGCAAAATTATATTTTCCATTTAAAGGATGTGTATAATTAATATTAAAGGGAAAATTATTCAATTGGTTAGTAACAAAATATAAATATCCTTCATGTATAGCTAAAGTATCAGGCCACATTGTTGAAATATTCCCATTAAGCTCTTCAAATTCTTTAAAATCAAATCTTAATAAATCTTGTTCTATTTCTTTAGATATATAAATAGAGCCAGTTTCTATTCCTGTCATATATAAATTACCTTTACTACTTGCTAATAATCCATCACTAGCTTCTTTTTTAAATCCTTGATAAACTGTTATATTATCAGTTTTATTATTTTTAATTGCTTTATGGATATCACTTGTTAAAACAGAATAAATCATTCTTCCAGTTAAAGGACAATAAAATAAAGTATCACCGTTACAAGATAAAGCAATACCATCAGCCCCAGTTAGCATAGGTATAGTTGAATTAGTTTCATTAATAGGTATTTTATCAATATGAAGCCAAAATGATTCGTCTGGAAAAACACTATAATGATTTGTTAATATTCTATGAGCTGTAACTAAATTATTATTTTTATCAAGATCTAAAACAATTATCCCTGGCTTAAATTTATTATTATTTCCTTTCCCACTATCTGATATATAAGCCACTTTTTTTTTATTGTCGATTACAATATCATTTAAAAATGAATTTTCAGGGTCTGCTATTTCTGAATCGAATAAATATGTTTCTTTCAATGAGCCATCAGTTAGTGAATATTTTAATAATTTAATGGCTCCTTCTAATGCTATTTTTCCTGAAATTTTTCCTTGATCTAAAATATATAAATTATCATCATCATCTATTTCGAAGCCTAAAACTGAATTTAATCCAGAAGAATTTGATTGATATCTTTCATTCATTTCTAAAGAAGGCCAAGGCTCAAAAAAATTATTTTCCTTATTATATTTGGCAAAGGTTACTTTTACATCATCAAACCAACGAGGAAAACTGCAAAAAATCGTACCATTTTTTGAAAGTTTTATTCCAGCTGGCATACATTTTTCACAATCAACTATCTTTGAATCTATATTAAATTTAATTATTTTAAATTCTGCAACTATTTCTAATGAATCTAAATATGTTTTTGAATGAATTTGAAATATTTTTATTATATGTATAAATACAAAAAAATAACAATATTTATAATACTTTATATTTTTCATTTTTTGTAGATACAGTATTCTATATTTTTGTTCCCTCTTGCAAAAAAATCGATTTTTTTCAGAGGAGGGCACAATTAGACTATTTTTTTTAGATTATATATTTTTATGAGGGGCGCATAAAAAAATAGAATACTGTAAAAAATAATTTATATTAATAATGATTATATTTATAATAATTATAAAAATACCTTATTTTAGGGTATAATTCCCCAAAAACTAGGAAGCAGGCCAAAAATTCATAGGGGGCATTATTTAGTAGCAAAAAAATAAAAATAATTAGAATATTTTTAAAATTAAGTCAAAAATACATATCTTGGCTAAAATTTATTCAGAAGGGAGGTATTATTTAGTAATAGGCAAATATTCTGACCTTTAAATTTTGAGAGGTACTACTAAGAAGGGGACATTATTCCATAAAATAATGTATTTATTTTATTTAAATATTATAATTTAAATTACCATTTCCTTGGAAAGTAATTCCCTCTATTAAATTTGTTTCAGAATAGTTAATTCCCCTCATTTTTAGATTTGACAGAAAGAAATATTTCCCATTTTTAAGTTTTGAAACTATTCCAGAATCACGCTATTCCTGTAGAAATGATTTTGACTTAGTTTTTTTTAGATACTATTCCAGCAGTTTCTATATAGAACTTCAATATAATATCATTATATACGGTAAGTAATTCATTTGCGCCCTCCCGACTTTTAGAAAATTTCAACAATGATAGTCCCCTAAAAAATTCTAATTTTCTTCATTATTTTATATTAAAAAATAATTTTGTTAAAGTACCACCCTGATTGTTACCCTCACATTCAACTGAGAGGAAAATCCATCACATACGGTAATTTTAAAAGTTTTATAGTAAAGATTATTTACCACTTTTATTCCACATTGGGGTCATTTTGATTTTTGGATAGCTATAATTTAAGTAAATACTAATTTTTACCACCAATTTTTGACTACCTGACTAAATGAACTTAGAAATATCTAGTTCCCCTCTCATCTTTTTGGCTCATTTTTGATTTTTGGGGGGAATTACCTTAATTCATGCCATAATTTCCCCCCCGCGATAATTCCCCCCTCAAAAATTGACGATTTCTCTTATTCTAAATTCAGGCGAAAATTCTTCCCCTACCTTTAAAAAAATAAAAAAGGTACCTAACTTAATATTTCTATAAATTTTCACCAAGGTACCTACCTTGGTATTTTTTCCATTAAATTTATACATAAAAAATCTACCTAGGTAGGTACCTTCGATAAAAAATTTTCACCTAAATACGTACCTTTGTATTTCATTTTCACGGGATGATTCCCCTCCCTCTAAAAAATAGCCTAAAATTTTTTGTTATTGGAGGGGAATTATGGAATGAATTATGTTATTTGGGGAAGTATGATATCTTAGCTAATAACTATGATTAAAATTAATTTTTAGAGAATAAATAAAATTTTCACAAAATTTAATATTAATATAAAATTATTAATTAATTTCCTTTTTAATATAAAGATAAAATTGAAATGATAATATATTTATTAGAAAAATAGTCGATTAAATATCTATTACCCCAATCCACGAAGATATCTACGCTACGAAATCTCCTCACTATCCGCCGCCGAAACTGAAAAATCGAAACATAGCTCCCCTAAAATAGCCTATTTTTCCAGGTAGCTATCCGCGATTTTGGAAAAATTTCTTCTTATTCTGCAAAAACCATTCGCGGATAACATCGTGGATTACGATAAAAATATTTGAGATATTAAATCCTTTTTGAATAGTTTTTAATTTTGGAAAAATCATTTTTTTTATTTTAAAAAATATAATTATGGTATACTACACCTTACTAACTCCGAGGTGCAATTTTATCAAAAGCTTATAAAGGGTTAATAAGATGCCAAAAAAAGTTATTGATATAGGGAAAATAGTATTGAATGAAATCGGAAAAACAGGGGTAATCTTCTGTAAGGGTTAGTATGGTCTAGCTTACACTATATTATAAATTTTATATAGTAAAATTTTTAATAAACTTCGAATATTATTTATCAATAAATGAGATTAGAAATAATAAAAATAAGAAAAGAATGAATTAAAATATATAATATATTAATTATTTTAATTTAATAATAGAAAAAACAATTATATCAATTTAATAAAATTGGCTTTTTCAATTTTTAATGCAAAAATCTTCTTTGTTCAAAATCATTAAAATCTAATAAGGGTTTTAATATCTAGGAAAAAAATCATAATAAAAAATTTTCAAACAAGTTACAGTAAAACCCATTGTCATAGACCCCTCTGAGTCAAGTTCCCTCCAAAAATTGCCAAATTTTAAAAATCAAGGTATTCTAAAATAGCTTATTTTATACTTTGCCAAGTCCCCCATTCAAAAAAAATTCCTCTCTCTGTAACAAGGGGAGGTATGACATTAGGTTTTACGGTATAATATTGGAATTGAAAAAAGAGAGAAGGATAAGGATTTTTTCTAAATTTGCCCTATCCCTTTACATTTAGGAGAAGAGGTGAAGGACTTTTATCTTATAATAATTTTAAAAATTTATATTAAAAAGGGATTCTAATGATAAAATATAAATATAATATTTATTAAATTAATTCAAATATAAGAATCTTAATAGAGAGATTTAAAAACATTGGATAAGAAAATTATAATTTCAAGATATCAATAATTAGATTATATTAGAAAGAAAAATAAAATATTCTATTTTTAAACTATTAAATGGAATGACTAATGGATATAATTATTTTTTTGTATTGTATAGGATGAGAAATAGAGATTTATAAAATTGGAATTAAGGTGAAACCCCCTGCCTTTAATATTATATTTTTACTTAATTTCCTCAAATAATAATCAATTTTTTGTATAATCCGGCGCTACAGAGGAGTTTTTTGAGCAAAATTCTCCTCTCATAAAAGATTTTTTTAAAGATATATTTTTTTAGGCTATCTTCATTATTTTTGGAAGGAAAAAAAAAGAAAAAAATTAAAAATTTACCTTAAAACACCAAATAGTAGACCTCCTCCCCCCGAGATTGACCTCCAAAAATGAAAGGGTCTACCATTTTCCCAAAAATTATAAAAATTTTAAATTTGGGGAGGGTCATGTCATTTTAGGGATCTAATTTTTCAAAAAATATTTACAAAATTGGGGGGCTATTATTTCTGATAATTAGTCATGATTAGACAACAAATCTTTAGAGGGTAGCTATTATTTCGTGTTTTAAGGTAATTTAAAAGCAAAATTATATTTCGGTTAATTAAAAGTTCGGCTGTAACATAGGATTATACTGTATATTTTTTTCATTAAGAAGAAAAATCTAAAATCCAATAAATGCCCATAAGATTTAGCTAATTTTTAGATTCAGATGTAAGAATGGAGTATGGTGAAGTAAGTATGGGATAAGGTGGAGTGGTGGACCGATCAATATTGTAAAAATGGGGAATATAATGAGGTATAAAAGAGAATATTACCGTATTCTTCGGGATATAGGCCCCCTCCCAAAATAGGGAGCGAGACAAAAAAAAACGAGGGGGTGGCCTATATTTCATGGAATTTTAGGCTATTTTAGGGGATTTTTTTTTCATCCGAGCAAAAAAATTTAGGGGGGCTTATAATAGGGGGGCCTATATCCCGAAGAAAATTATTTTAGTAATTTTTATGCAGCCTTTCCCCTCCAAATAACTTTTGGCCTTGAGAGCAAAAATGGGGGAAGGACCACATCAATAAGGTATATTTATAATAACAATCCTCAAAATCTTAAAATTATCTAAATAAAGAGTGAAAAATGAAAAATATTGAGAGATAAATATAAATTTAGATGAGGGAAGGATAAAGGCGTAAATAAAAAAAATATAAAATTGTCTTTAAAATCAAAAGATTAAACACAAGGAGTGATAATTTCTATATTTACAGTAATATAATTTTTTATAAATAAATAGTTAATTAAAAATAATTAGAAGTATCTATAATTCTTTTAAAAATAATAGATAGACAATTTATTATGGAGTTTTCTAAAGTTATCCTATAAAAATCACAATGTACCTAATTTTACCAAGATAGGTACATTGTGATTTTTAGATGATACTTTCCTGACAGAACACTTCATACAAACTTTCGGATAAAGATTCAATTTTTCCTTATCTACAAAAATTATTATATTAGTCTCTATTTATAAGGAGAATAATACTGTACTTCCATGAATTTAGGCCCCCCTGAATTTTAACCCTCCCTTCTACATCCCCCAAATTCAATCTCATAAGTCTCCAAAAAATTTGAGGTACCTACCTTGATAATTTTTTCATACTCAAGTTAGGTATTTGACTCGAAAATCCCGGAATTTTAGCCCCACCCCCCTTACAACCTAGTGAGCTGGGGACCTAAATTCCGGGAAATATGGTAATACATTAATCTATTCCTGAATTTTTTTTTATGCAATTTTCATTTTTTTTGAATACATAGTAAGAAAGATTGGTAAAAATTTAAGCGCTGAAAATGCAGATTATCGAGTGATTTCTATGCAGGCAATTATTTTTAAAAATGGAAATTTTGAGAAATTGCTAATTTCCTAAAAAAGTTTTATTTAAAAAAATATACTAAAATTTCCTAATTTAATAACTATTTTTATATATTTGGATATTCCTTTTGTAAACTAAGAAAACTATCGTAAATGACCATGCTATCGGGGCTGGCTAAAATTTTGAGTTGGCTCCCTAAAAAAATTTTTGAAAAATAGCTTTTTTCCCAACCATAGCTATCCGGATTGGCCTAAAAATTTGAGTTTATTCCCTAAAATTTGAATTCTGATAGCATAGTTGTATAAGTTATTAACGACAGGAGGAAATTATAATTTATAAATAAAAAGAAAAATTTCAGAAAATAATAATATATTCATAATCAAATTTCACTTTTAAAAATATTTAAAATATCTAGAGCCAGATTTCCTTTTTTTTCTATTTTTTTTAGATATAAATTTTGAAAATAAAGAAGAATAAAAATATAATTTATTTATAATATATTTATTATTAATTAAATTAGGTCTTTATTTTTAAAACATTATATGCCTAGAATATACATAATTGTTCGATGTAAATCTGATTTCTCCTATTCTTAGACTGGGCTGTTTGTCAAAGTAGCAATTTTCATTTTTGAAAATTTTTTTCTAAAACATATGATTTGTCATTATTTTTTACAATCGGAAAAAAATTGCAAATTTCGTTGTAAGATTGTTGTATTTACAATTTTTCAATTTTTTTTTTGATTTTGAATTTGTAGATAGATATAAAAACAAAATAAATTTCAATATTTAAATTCCATAAAAATTCTAAATTTTATCCTTGTATATCTATTATTCAATTTTTTCATAAAAAAATTTTTTGCAAATAGAAAAGTTTAAAAAATATATCAAATTTATAAATTTAAAATT
>JAJMZN010018706.1:0-13915 GCA_023807165.1 Diplodinium dentatum
CATAGTGTCCCCCCCCCTCGATTTTGCCAAAAAAAAATGCTCATGGGGGGGGACAATATGGTGTGGTTTACGGTATTATACTTACAACCATACATATTTATTTTATAATCTTTTATATTTATAAAGATATTTTCTTTACATTTTGGACATATTATATCTTTAGATTTCTCTATTTTTTCTTTTATTATTGTACTTTCATTTATGTCATATATTATATCATTATATTCATTTTTTTATCTTCTCTATTTGTTAATTCTTCATTTACTTTAATACCGTTATATAATAAATATGCCTTATTTATATCTATTTCTGCATTTAATTCTTTTATATATCTTTCTCATTTTCTCATTTTTATTACAATATATTGATGTATTAATACCATTAAAATTAAATATTATTTTTGCTTCTGACATTTATATTATTGTTTTTTTATTAAAATAGATATATTAAATGAATTAACTTAAATCCCACAAAAGTCCCATAAGATACAAAGCTAACCCAAAAATATATAGATGAGGTGACTATTCCAAAACTCCAATTTTCAGGAATTTTTTTCCCCTAAATTTTAAAGAAAATTAGAATATTATAGATATTGGAGGTGACTATTTAGGTCTTAAAATTATTTGAGGATCAGCCAAAAATGAGGAAGAAAATTTATGAGGTTTATGGTAAATTATTTATTGTTAATTAAAATTTAAATAATATATATTGATTCAGAAGAAAATGGGGATTTGGGACTGGGGATTAGGTTCAATCCCCAATCCCCCATAAATGAAAATTCAAAAAATTAACATAAAAAAATAAATAAATAATTTTAAATCCCCTTAAAAAAAATAATTATATTTTGAAGCAGAATGAGGGATGGATGGAAAGATAGAAACTCTTTTATAATATACAGGAAATAAACATAGAATTCAATATTTTACTGTTGCCATATTTCTTTTTTTTTGGATGAATTGTAATTTTACATTCCTCCTATATTTAGAGCTTAGTCCAATATTAAAATATACCTATGAAAACATTATTCTTTACATCAATGAAACTTTATCTAATGAAATATGTGGAAAAGAATATAAAATTTTGGAAAGATTTAGTGTTGGATAAGTGAATTCGATATTGAAGTGATAATTTTTATCTAAATAAAATTTGCATATTTAGCATATTTACTTTTATTGAAAGTACTATGGGTAGCATAGTTTATATTATTATTTAAAAAATTATATACACAAAAAATTTCTAGTCTATAATTTAATCTTTCTGCATTTATTTTTATTCTTATTTATTCTATACATTATTTTTATATTTGATTTTTAAAATTTAAATTTTTGTTGGATTATTCGGAAATTGTTGATGTTATCCATTTTGTATGAAGAAATTGTTTTCTCAAGAAAAAGATCTTTTATAGTAGTATTATAAATATGGGATATGGCCTTTATGGAATAATGTATGCATTTTCAAAATTTGAAATGTGATTTTTGTTTGGATGAGTAATATGGCTATTAATTTAAGATTCTCCAATAATATATATAGATAATAAAGATATAGAAAATACATAAAAAATTTGGAAATTTAGATATAGGATTAAAAAAGAATTTAAAAAAATTGAATCTGAAGAACGAAAAAAACACACGAAAAAGCGGAATACAACCAAGGCCACGCTGAACCGAAACGAATAAATTCAGATTATAGTAATGATAAAAATGATAAAAAGGATAAATTAATAAAAATTAATGGTTAGAAAGAAAAAATATTAAAAATGAAAGTTTTTTCAAGTTCAAAATCACCAAAAGTGATGGAATTGCGAGAAATTGCATTCGATTATTGCTTTTACAATGCTTAATTTTGTGGGATTAAATTTATATGAATTTTTCAAATGTTCTAAAGAACAACAAAATAAATTATCTAAAATTGGGACGTAATTTGTTTCCAATATGGTTAAAGAAGGACTAAAAAATATTTAATAATATTTTTTAGAATGAAATAACACAACTTGAATTTTTCACCACACAAAAATTCAAATCATTCAAATTCGAACATTTTCAAATAAATTTGTTTGTATATGGGGATTTGGGATTGGGAATTGAGCCTAATCCCCAATCCCCCATATTAATATTAAGTTATATTTTTTTTAAACATTAATATTTTTTTATTAATAAATTTATTTATATTTTAGTAAATTTATAAAATTTGGAATTTTCATTAGAAAGTAATTTATTAGGAGAATCAAATTCCACAACTTTTCCTTCTTCTAAAAATAATATTTTATCACAATTTTGAATTGAAATCATTCTATGAGAGACAATGAAAACAATTCCTTCTTTAAATTTATTAAATAATATATTTACTATTTTATTAGTAGTTATATAATCATTTTTATCCGTCATTTCATCTATTAAGATAATACTATTTCTTTTTTCATTATATCGTAATATTACTCTAATTATACAAATACCGTAAAGCAAAAAATAGTGCCCCCAGCAGAGCAAATCAAAATTTTCGAGAGGGCATTATTTCGTGCTTTAATTTTTTTTTTGTTTTTTTTTTTTCAAAAAATGTTTACAATACCTCCTATAAGTTCTTGTAAAAATTTAAAAAAATCATTTTAAATTGGGGGGCACTATTTCGTGCTAAAATTTAAAACTCAAAATTTGTTTTTGGGGGGCACTATTTCTTGCTTTACGGTAATATTTTTTTGTCCAAAAGATAAATTTAAATTTTTTACTTTTTTATCTATTATTGAATCTAAATTTAATTTTAAATCATTTTTAATATTATTATCTAAATCAATAAATTCATTAAAAGAAAAATCATATAAAATTGCTTTTATATCTTTAATTTCATATTTATTATATGGATCAATATTTTCTTTTATTGTTAATTCATCAAATAAATCTATTTCTTGAGTAATACAAATAATATTTTGTCTTAAAATATTAATATCTAAATCATTTATATCAATATTTTCATCAAAAATAATTCTTCCTTCATTGACATCTACTATTTTTAATAAACTCATTAATAAAGTTGTTTTTCCCACCCCTGTTTTTCCGCATATTCCTATTATTTCTCCCTTATTATGGAGTTCTCAATCATTAATACAAAGAGGTTATACTATTCCTATGTTATATATATTATTTGAATATTATTTAATTCTTTAAAAAAGAATCATTATTTCTGTATTAAGTATGGTCTTAAATATATTTATAATCCTTAATAAGAAAAAGAATTACTATAAAACTCAGGTTAATCCCCCCCTGAAAGAACTTTTTTTTAAAATTTTTTGTGAGTGGGATTATCAAGAGGACAAAGAGGGAATTTTAGGGGATTTAGAATATAAATTGAATCTTTATTTTTCATAATTGTGAGATTGGGGGGATTAACCTGAGTTTTATAATATTTAAAAAAAATGGATTATTCATATTAAAGCTCAATTTTTAATAATGTCTATTTAAGAAAATTTTTTCAAATATATTTTTTTATTCCCTTTAAAAACAATATCTTATTTCTCATAGCTGTCTCCCCTTTTCCAGGGGAGAGGCCTCAGAAATAGGTAGGATAGATAAGAACTTTTCAAAAAATAAAAATATTTAAAAATTTCATTAAAATATCCTATTCTAAATTTAATAAAATTTTGAGTTTAAGCGAGGGTAGGACAGCTATGAGAAGCTTCATAATGGAGGTTTCGGCCAAAAAGAACGGGGTCAGCTATGAGAAATATAGTAATTTTGTATTTTAATATAAAAAATAATAATGTTTTTTGAGTTAATATTTTTAATTGTTTTATTAAAATAAAAATAAATTACAAAATAATAAATAGAAATTTCTTAAAAAAATGTTATCCTAATAGAAAATTAAATAAATAAAAAATGAAAAATAATTTATTACTTTTATTATGAAATCAACAGATAAAAAAGAAAAAGATATGCAAAAATACAAAAATTCAAACATACAAGTTCAGCACCAATCTTTCCAAAATCTATCTCAAATAGACGCCAATTCAAACATGTCCAACCAAATCAGGTCCGCCATGCGTAGTATTGAACAAGAAATAGTTTTACTTACAAAAAAAAGAAGTATTCCATTTCAATCAATAAATTCAAATTTATATTCTCCATCAGCCTATATAAATTACGCCCCTCCATCAAAAAAAATAACTTCACGAAAGCAAGATTATCCTTATTTATTACAAGTTTTCCAATCATACGTCTTTTCAAATCCTGATGAAGATAATTCAATTATAAATAATAAAGGAATAAAATGTATTGGTATTACTTCAAAAGATATTTTTAAAATTCCAAAATATAAAATAGATATAAATAATTTACCAAAATTTGGACATATTTCAGATAGTCAAATATTTATGGAGCCAATGAATGATTATATTAATCACACATATGATAGAAGTTTTTATTTTAAAAGAAATCCAACTAATTATTCAACAATAGAAAAGCAAAATAGAGAAGCTAAAAAACTATTAGAACAAAGAAGAGAAAAATATAAAGGTTTATCTAAAGAAAATAAAGAACAAATGGATAATATTAAATTTCACCAATATTGGGAGGACATGGCCAAACATGAAGTACCAAAATTCCCCAGAATTTATCAAAAATATAAAAATGAAACAGAAGCATTTAATAAAAGGTTAAGTACATTAATTCATAAAGAGTTAAAAAAAAAAGTTAATAAAATACAAAGAACCCAAAAAGAGTATTGTATAAGGGCTAAAAAGTTACAAAAAGAAATGCTAATATATTGGAAAAAAAGAGAAAAGGAAATTGTTGATGTGCAAAAAAAGAAAGAAAAATTAGAAATTGATAAAAAAAGAAAAGAAGATGAATTACAAGAACAAATAATACAAAAAAAAAGAATGGAATATTTACTTAAACAAAGTGATATATATAGTTTAATGATGTATAAACATTTAGGAGCTTTTATGCCTAAAGATGAAAATGAAAATGAAAATAATAATAATTTAAATAATAATAATATTAATGGTTCTGGAAATAAAAAAGATGAAGAAAATTACAAAACAGAAATAATAGCAGGAAAAAGTGTTTTAGTTAATAAAAAAACAAATAAAATATTATTTAATTCAATACAAGTTGATATTGATGAAAATGAAGCCAGGAAAAATGTAAATTCATTAATAAATCAGCAAAAGCAAAAAGCTGCCGAATTTGATAAAAATTTAAATGTTATAAGAAAAACTTTGGGTGGGGAAGAAGTAGCTATAAATAATTTAACTTCTGAATATAATGATAATGATGATGATAAAAATAATAATATTAATAATTTAGATAACGATAATAATATGCAAATAGAACGTTTAGATAAACCTATGATAAATAATTCTTCTTCTCAATTAATAGAAGTCCCAAAAAGTTTTATGGGAGATTTAAAAGAATATCAATTAAAAGGACTTCGTTGGCTAGATAATTTATTTGAACAAGGTATAAACGGTATTTTAGCTGATGAGATGGGATTAGGAAAAACAATTCAAGCCATAGCATTTTTAGCACATTTAAGTGAAGATAAAAATAATTGGGGACCATTTTTAGTCATTGCCCCAAATGCAACATTATACAATTGGCAACAAGAATTTAATCGTTTTTGTCCATCTTTAAAAGTATTACCATATTGGGGAGCTTTAAAAGAAAGAAAAACTTTAAGAAAATTTTTTAATAGTTCTCAATTATACGTCAGAAATTCAGCATTTCATGTATGTATAACATCTTATCAACTAATTGTTTGCGATGAAAAAGTTTTTCATAAGGTTAATTGGAATTATATGATATTAGATGAAGCCCAAGCTATTAAAAATATTGCAAGTCAAAGATGGAATACTTTATTATCTTTTAATTGCAGAAATAGACTTTTATTATCAGGAACACCTATACAAAATTCTATGAGTGAATTATGGGCTTTATTACACTTTATTATGCCCAACTTATTTGACTCCCATGAACAATTTCAAGATTGGTTTAGTAAAGACATTGAGGCACATTCACAAGATAAAGGTGAATTAAATCAAGAACAATTAAAAAGATTGCATAAAATATTAAAACCTTTTATGTTAAGGAGAGTAAAAAAAGATGTAGAACATGAAATTGGTCCAAAAGTTGAATATGAAATATTATGTTATATGACTGAAAAGCAAAAAGTATTATATAATTCTATAAAACAAAAATTAAATAATATTAGTGATTTATTTAAAAGTACTGATTCTAAATTAAAAGTTACAAATTTAATGAATTTAGTAATACAATTTAGAAAAGTATGTAATCATCCAGAATTATTTGAAAGAAATATTGGAAAAGTACCTTTTACTTTTAAAAATTTAATCGATGATTTAGGTGCAGGGAGCCTTTTCACTATTTTAAATGGAGAACAATATTTAAGAATTAATGAATACCCAGGCATTAATTATACAATACCAAAAATGATATATGATTTATGTTATGATAAATATAATACTAAAAAATATATATCTAAAAAATTGATTATTTGCGATGACATTAATTTAGAAGAAAAATATGTTCAAACTTACAACAACAAAAGTTTTAATAATTCATTATTTAATATATTTCATTTGTTTGATATGGCTTTATATGAATTAAAGCAATTATTTATTCATGATGAATTCATATTGCAATTATTTCTAAAATATTTTTTTGATAAAAAAAGAGTTATTAATAATTATTATGAAGAAAATGAATGTAAAAGAAAAATATGTTTATTTATTGCAAAAGAATTATTCCCTGTAGAAGATGATTATAAAATATTTTCACAAAAAGGAGTTTTAGAACCTTTAATTATAAATTCATTTTTATCAAGAAAAAAATGTATTTTACATAATTTAATAATTCATCGTTGTTACATACCAAAAGTTGTATCTTTCCCCCCTTTATTAATATGTTCTAATCGTAGAACTATGATAAATCAAAAAGAAATAAAATATAATTTATTAACAAATAAAATATTATATGGTTTAAATTATAATCAATTTAATAAAAGTCTTAATCTAAAAATATCATGTATCAATAGAGAAATATTAAATAATGAAAATACTCAAAATTTATTAGAAAATGGTTTGATGACTCCGCTATTTTATCAAATGGAAGGATATACACAAATTGAACTTCCATCTTTTCAACGTTTAATAAGTGATTGTGCAAAACTAAAAAAATTAGATGAATTATTAAAAAAATTAATTGCTGAAGATCATCGTGTTTTAATATTTTGTCAAATGACTCGTATGCTAGATATATTAGAAGAATATATGTCAAAAAGAAAATATACATATTTTAGAATGGATGGAAGTACACAAATAGCAGATAGACGTGATATGATAAATGAATTTCAAACAAATCCCAAAATTTTTGCATTTTTACTAAGTACTAGAGCAGGGGGGCTAGGAGTAAACTTAACCGGGGCTGATACTGTTATTTTTTATGATAATGATTGGAATCCAACTATGGATGCCCAGGCCACAGATAGAGCACATCGTATAGGGCAAACTAAAGTTGTTTCAGTTTATAGATTAATTACTGCTGATACTATTGAAGAAAGAGTTTTAAAAAGAGCAAAACAAAAGCAAAATGTTCAGGCTACTGTTTATAGTGGAGGTGCCTTTAAAGCTGATATTTTTAAACAAAATGATATTGTTGAATTACTTTATAGTGAAGAAGAAATGAAAAAAATGGAACAAGATAAAAAGAAATTACTTTTAGAATTAAACAATAATGAAACTATAAGAAATGATGGAGATGTTAATATTTTTGGAAATATTAATGGAACTAGTAATAATAATAAAAATATTAATAATGAAATAAATATTAATGGAAATAACCAATTTAATAATAAAAATAATAAAGAAAATAATAAAGTAAAGAAAAAAAGGGGACCTAAAAAAGAAAAGAAAATAATTAATAATGAAAATAAAGGAAAAGAAAGCCCTAACGGAGATGCTTCTATACAAACTAGTTCTAATAAAGTAAAAAGGAATAAGAAAAATAGTATTATGGGAAATGGATTAAGTAGAAACATTTTTTCTGTTAGAAATAATAATAAAAATGGTACCGGGAATGATAATAAAAGTAAAAAAAATAATTTAAATGAAGAAGTAGTGGAGATAATATAATTTTAAATATATATTTCTTTAGGAAGAAACTTATTTCAATTATTAACTAAATTAACTTATTGATTAAATATTAAAATTATTTAATAAATTTATTAAAATAAATTACCTCAGACCATGGATTAGAGTTCCACTTTTTTCCAAAAAAGCGTAGGGAGCTGTATCTTTACTGTTTAAAATCGAGAAAAATATAATTGATAAAGTAAAAATCCATAAAATTTATGAATAAAAATCAATGGAAGGGAGTCTATTGTGTAGGGATCCTTTTTGAAAAAGTGGATGGGGGATCTAATTCGGGGAGTGGCTCTAATCCATGGCTTATGATATACTAAAAATAATAAGAAAAATAATTTTTCAAAATCTTATATTATTAAATCTTATTGAATATAAAAATGAATAATCACTAATAAATTTTTTTATTTTTCATTTCGATTAAATTAATATCATATAAAATATAAGTTATTATTTTCAAAATAAATAAATATTCTAAAAATATCAATTTTAATAAAAATATAAAATAAAATTATGTACAATTATTTTTTAAATGAAAAAATTGAAAAAGAAAAGCAAGAAAAAGTAATGAATAAGGAAAAAATGAAAATAAAAGAAATCAAAAGAAAAAGTAAGCTTTTAGTTTTATAAAAAATACATTTTATTTAACAGAAAAAATGAAAAAATTAGTTGATAATTATGAAAAAAGAATAAAAAATTATATAATAAAATTAGCATCAAATCCAATAATAGTAAAGAAGCCAAAATATAAGCAATTAACATCTAGGGAAGAATATTACGCAAAAAATGCTAATAAAATTTTGGATAAAAAAGGATTTAGTTTTAAATTTTATAAAACGGAGAAAGAGCGAATAGATGAATATATAAATGAAAAAAATAAAATCGATAATTATTTATCAAAAAATGCAGAAAAGAAAGTAAGAAAATCCCCTGAAATAAAGTTAATTCAGCCATCCATGAGATTTAAAGCCCGAACAGATTTAGAAAGAGTATATGATGTATTAAAAACAAGAGAATTTATTAATAATGATAAAAAAATTGTTCAAAAACAATTAGATAATTTAGGCTTTGTTTCAAAAAATATTGAAGAATATGATAGTAATGAAGAAGAAGATGATGATGAAGATAACAAAAATAATTTAAATAATATTGATAATGAAAATAAAAATTTAAATTCAGAAGAAAAAAAAAGAAAACTTTTACATAATAAAATAATACAAGATAGGAAAAATATGATTGAAAGAAGAAAAATATTTTTAACTTTAGGTAATAATACTAGAAATAAAAAAGATAATAATAATAATTTTAAAACTGATGAAAATAAACATATACATCATTTAAGAGAAGATTTGCATCAAAAATTACATTTTAAGGCATTGGAGAATTTAACTATGTTTAAAACAAGTACAATGAATCATAATCTTTTTAGAGTATGGAGTAAAGAAGATATTAAAAAGCAAAGAAATATAAATTAAATTTCTTAAATCCTTCATTTATTTCATCCGAAGAAATATATCCTTTATTTTGCGGGTCTAATGCTTTCAAAATAGCAACTAAATAGCTATCAAAATTATCAAATCCATTACCAGAAGTTCTTATTCTTTCTATAACTTCAGAACAATCTGAATCCCTGAATATTTCAGCATTATCTCTCATATATTTTTTAGTATATTCATCACATTCTAATAATCTAAAAGTATATTTATTTAAATATATTGTTTTTCCAACCATTAAATCTTTTTCACAATAATATTTATTAGTATAGGGATTTTTCATTTTTTTTCTTTCTAAAAATTTACAAGAAAGTCTTCCAGAATTTCTATCAGCTATTTCATATATTTGAATAGATTCATCTTTTACATAGAAACTTAAAATGAATTTTCTTTCTTTATCAGAAGGAACTGGGGATATTAATTTAGCATTAAATCTTAAAATATGCTTATCTCTTTTAAATTTATCTGTATAATATTCATGGACTTTACCAGCTGGATTAAGGTAAAATACACTTAATAAAGAATCTTCTTCTGAACCAAAGCCATTATGAGATGGAATTGGATGAATAACCCTTTGGGGAGGATTTCTTTTTACTTTTATTGGATTCATATCTACACCTAGATTATCTTTATACCATTTTCTTGTAAATTCATCACAATCTACAATATGGCATGGTCTTCCGAAAACATATACATAATTTCCTAAAACTAAATCTTCTGGTGTATAATATACATCTTCTTTTGTAAGTAATCCTGGACAATATGTAAATTGAGGTTTTTTTGGTAATTTCATTTTTCTTAATAATAATGGGAAAGGATCCTTACCACTATTATTTACTTTTATTTCTCTTATTTCAATCTATAAATTTAAAATTATAAATAAATTATATTAAATAATATTTTGATTTACTTTTCCATCAGCAAGATAATAATTCATTTTATATACTTTTTCTTCTTTATCATATTTATCATCAAACCATGATATATCAAAATTAAGTACTTTTCTATCATTTTCTAAAAATTGTTTTAATGTTTTATTTGGATGACCTCCCTTTAATCCTACTTCTATATATTCTTTAATTTCTGCTATATTTTTCTTATTTTGTTCAAAATCAACATTTTTAAATTTATCTTCAAAATTAATTTCTGGAATTTTTTCTGGTTCACCTAATTTATATCCATGCTGAACATAATAATACTTAGTAAAGTCATCGCAATCACAAATTCTAAATTTTTTTCCAAATAAAAAAATATCTCCGCCCAAATCGAAATCTCTCCAAGTTATATAAACTCCTTTTTCTCCTTCTTTTTCGCATCTTTGCCTTTTTATAAAATAACCTTGAACAATTCCAGAGTTTTCTTCTCTTATTTCATCAATATGCATTGTATCATCTTCTAAATAATAAAATATATTACATTTTCTTATCCTATAATTTTCATAAGCACTTTCTACGACATGTTCACAAAAATATCCAACAAATTTAAGAACAGTTTTATCATATTTTATCCATTGGGGTAATCTTGCAGGAAATGGTAAATTAAAAGTTTTTTGGCGACTTGTGTTATAAAAAGTGTAATTGCCTGGTTGTTTAAACAAACCAGAAGGATTTGTTCCAGTCTTATATTTATTTAGCTCATGAATTGGAATTAAATGTATATCCTCAAGTTTTGAACCTCTTTCTATGTTAGTATCTTGGATAACATTCCAACGTTGAGTTTTGTAAAATTGCCTGTTTATTGGCTCTACCGGGCCATTTAGGGATGGATGTTGATATGTTGAACCTGTGGTTGTTTCCATTATTTATTTAAATAAAATTTAATTTTATTTTTTTTCATAATTTTAGTTATTTAAATAAGTTTAAATTTTATATTTTTATTAAAAATACTAAAATTATTATTAAAATATTCATTTTATTATTATTAATTTAATACAAATTTAAAATTAAAATTTATTATCCCAATAAAATGGTAAATATTTAAAATTTTTATTTATTAAAAAATTATTATTAATTCAAATTAAATTTTATATAATATAAAAAAGTTGTAATTAACAACTAAAATATTAATTTATTTTTCAATAAAAAAATAATATATATAATATATTTTAAAAAATAATACATTGACACTTAACATTATTTTCTTTATATTTTCTATCATCAACACTCCCACTTCTATTCCTTCTTTTTTTTTTACTTCCTTCTTCATGTTCAAAACTCATATCATGTATATCATCCAAGTTATCATTATTTTTTTCTTTTTCATTTTCTTCCTCTTCATTTTGATTAATATCTTCATTATTTTCATTATTATTATCTTCATTATGTAGATCATTTTGGTAATTATTTATTTCATTATTATAATCCAAATCAAATTTATCTTTATTATTTGAGCCATTATAACCATTAGAATTATATTTTTGTTCCGGGCTCAGATATGGTGGATATTCATTTGTATCCGGTTTAATTTTATTTTTTCTTTTACTATATTGATTATAATCATTTTCTTCATTATTCCTTCTTGAGCTTGTTATTGTATTTTGATAATTTTGATTATCATAATCATTTGTATTATTTTCATTTATCTTATTATTATCATTATAATTATTATTATAATCATTATCATAATTATTATTATTTTGTTCTTCATTTTTAGATTCTTCATTTTCTTTATTTTGCTTGGAATTATAATCATAATCATAATTATTACCTTGTGCATTATATATTTGACTTCCTCTTTTATTTTTTCTTTTTTGTGGATGTTCTTGATTTGAATATTTTTTATTTATTTTTTGATTAATATTAACCATACTTCGGCTTCTATATATTCTCCCACCTTTATTTTTATTATAAAATTCTTCATCATTTACTACATCATTATCATTATTATCATCCATTGGGGATTTGTCCTCCCCTAAAAATACTTCTTTTTTTTTAATTTTTTTATTTTTTATATAATTTTGGTTATTTTCGTCATATTCTTCGTTTTCATCATTTTCATTTTCTTCTTCTTCTTCATTTCCTTCATTAGAATAATCTATAGCACTTGCATCATTATTTTTATTAACTATTAAACTAACATCAACACTTTTTCTGAAATTTTTTATTTCTCTTGAATAATAAGTATATGAATCTTTATTCCAATCAAAATCATAAAAACAATCTTTACAATATCTATCAATTACTGTTTGAAATAAATTAATTAAATATATATAATTTGGTTTATCTTCAAAATTTAATTTATCCACATGTTTAAAATATAATAAAAATTCTTGAGGTTGATTAGCAGTTAATTCTTCAAATGGTGTAGAATATTTTTTTTGAGCTATTTTTTCAAATTGATCCTCGTTTTTTTTTACTTTTAATCCTTGCCAAGGTAAAACACCTAATAAAAAGTACATTAAAACATATCCAATACTTTCAATATCATCCCTACGGCCTTGCTCATATCCCCTATGAGCATTTCTTCCACAATATCTTGCTGTTCCTATTAAATGTTTTCCTGTTATAAATTTAATATGTTGGCCTTTTGATACACTATAATATTTTTTTGCTAAACCAAAATCTATGATATATATTTTTTTTTCATTAGCACCTCTTCCTATCATAAAATTATCTGGTTTAATATCTCTATGTATATAATGCTTTGAATGAATATATTGTATTCTTTTTATCATTTCAATACCTAAAACACATACAGTTTTTAATGAAAAAGGTTTCCCATTTGAATTAAATATATCTTCTAAAGATTTACCTAATAATTCTTCCACCAATAAATTATGAACTAAATTATTTCCATAGCAATAAACTTTTGGGATTCCTTCTCCTTGGAGATATACTAATCTAAGGGCTTCATTTTCTAATGTTCCTGGATCATTTTTTTCTCTTTTTTCTACTTTTAGAGCTATTTTTTCATTTGTAGTTGTATTTACACCTTGATAGACTGTTCCAAAGGAGCCTTTTCCAATTTTTTTTCTTATTAAATTTTTTATTTATAAATAGGAAAGAGGATTTTTCTTTTTTTTTATGATTAATAAAGTTACTATATTTGGGGAAACAAAATCCCCTGATGGGTATATTAAAAGGGGGTAGACTTCCTTTTTAACTCTAGGTTCATTTTGTAAAAAATTCAAATAATAAAAAAATAAAATGTTTTTTTAAGAAATCTAAATTCAGAAAAAGAGGACTTATTTTATTTTTCAAAAAATGGGTCCTAAAATGAATGGGGGCTTATTTCCCTAAAATAGAGTAAATATTTTGAAAATATTAATTTGTTA
>JAJMZN010018707.1:0-13833 GCA_023807165.1 Diplodinium dentatum
AGAGAGCGCTAATAAATAAAATGAATAGTTTATGTAAACATGAGATTGAAGAAAATGATAATTTATTAATTTTATATCATATGGTGAACAATTTGTACCTTTGCCATCCAGATTATGTGAAAATAGTGTTTAATAAAATAAAAGAAAACTCTTTAAATGAAAATTTTAATAAATACTTAAAATATTTTGAAGATACCTATATTAAATTGTATAATATAAAACGATGGAATTATTTTGATAATTATAGACATGTAACTAATAATGCTGTGGAATCATATAATGCAAAACTGAATAATTTATTCCAAAAAAAGCCTACATATTTTAAATTAATATACGAATTACGCTTAGAAGAAGCTTCAATAATAAATGAATATAAGAAAAGACAATCAGGATTAATTGGATCAGGTAATAGAAGGACAACAAAATTAATTAAATATATGGATAATATCACTGCAAAAATTGAGGAAATTCAAAATATGCCTAACAATAATGATAATGATAAAAAAAATATTGAAAAAGCTTGGTATGAATATGTAGAGTCTCTAGGCCAAGGAATTTAAATGAAGATTTCATTTTAGATTATGTTATAAATTAATCTAAATTAAATAAAAATAAATTATTCCTTTAATTAGTTCATATTTGATATTTGCAGAAATATATATTAATAATCAAAATTATATTATTTAAATTTATTCTTTAACCTTAAAAATAATATTATATTAATTTATTAACTTATTATCAAATAATTCTTTAATATTTTTTATATAATTAAAATGTGATTAGTTATATATATAATACCAATTAAAATTTTCTTTTTATATTGAAATAATATATAATTAATTTTTTTAATTTTTAGGCAAAATAAGTTTGTGCGAAAGTGGAATTATGCGAAAGTGGAATTGTGCAAAAGTGGAATTATGCGAAAGTGGAATTGTGCGAAAGTGGAATTGTGCGAAAGTGTATTTGTGCGAAAGTGGAATGTCCGAAAGTGGAATGTCCGAATATGGACTGGGCGAAAGTGGAATTGTGCGAAAATGGAAATCCCCTCTGATATTAAGTTTAAAAACTAAAAATATTTAAAACTTTTCTTTTTGATTTAATTTATTTTTTAATTACAGTATTTTATCTTTTTTTACCCCCCTCAAAAAAAAAATATTTTAAGTCTAAAAAAAACATCTAATTGCACCCCCCTTTTTTGGAAAATTATTCAACTTTTCATTTATATATAATTATTGCATCCCCTCAAATTTCCAAACCAATACATATTTTCAATTACACATAATTATTGTATAAATATTTTTCAAAACTAAATATGGGGATTGAGGATTGGGTGCATCCACCTAAAATTTTCAATAATTAGGAGACGAAAAACAAAAAAACATTAAAAACATTAAAAATATTAGAATTATTAAAAATTAAAATTAGTGTATTTTTCAAAATGACAGAAAAACATTTTTCGTAATTATTTCACCCCTTATTTTTTGAAAAATTTTGATTTATTAATTTAACATAATTACCGTATTCGACTGAATATAGGCCCCCCAATTTTTTGCCGATAATTTTGCATAGCTTCGACACAATATAGGCCCCCTCTCCTATTATCTTTAATTTTTATTTACATTTCTTCTGAAATTTAGGGCGATAAAAAAATTTTTGGGCAGAATATAGACTCCCCTTTTTGAAAAAAGTTTTGCTGGGCTTATATTCAGTCGAATATGGTATTGCACCCCTGTTTTTGTTGGAAATGTTGGTGCAATAATTAGGTGGAATATGGTATTAATATTATACAGAATAATATACTTAATTTAAAGAAATTCTAAATTCTTGCTAAATCCTGAAAATTCTATGAAAATAAACTTTACTAAATTAGAATTAATTTGAAATAAAACAGATGAAATTCTAACGAAATTTGAACTAATCCAAATTTCATTAGTTTACTAAATCAGAACTAAAATAGACGAAAATCTAACCAAATCCTATCAAAAGTCTTAGGAAAAAAAATTTGGATTCAAAAATTATTAGGCAAAACATAGATGGAGTAAAACAAGTCTGAAAAATGAAATTTTATATGATTTTATTTTTTTTATTTGAAAATAATCAAGTGACTCAATATTTCAAAAATATAAGAAAGTTTAAGAATCTAATTTCTTTTAAGATTAAATGATTATTATAAGAATCAAAATTTAGTTAATTTAATTTAGTAAAAAATACTATTTATTAATTATTTTGAAAATAATACTGTATTTCCTTTGGTCCTTGTTTTCCTTTGATCCTAGATTTGGGGCAATTTTTGGCCTAAAAAAAAGCACTTCATCCAGCATATGCTCCTATAGATTTTCCTAGAATTTTACTTTCTAATATGCTTATTTATTTGGTAACAATTTAAAAAAATAAAAAAAAGTTTTTTCCAACACATAGTCCTAGATTTTGGGTCAAAATCCAGGACCAGAGGAAATACAGTACCGTAAACGAATCTGGAGTTCTCCCACCTCTGGAGTTCGCCCCCCCAGTTGGAAATTTTTGAGCTCCTCCTTACCAGCCCGATGGAGTTCGCCCCCTCCAAAAAAAAGTTTTTCAAAAATAACTATTTTTACAAAAAAAATAAAAAATTCTAATTTTTCATTTAAAAAATTTATTTTAACTGGCCCTCTGGAGTTCGCCCCCCCTCAAAAAAAGTGCCCAAAATCAATTTTGGGGGGCGAACTCCAGAGTCGTTTACGGTAATTATAAATAACAAATAAATGCATATTTTACTTTTTAATATTTATTATCAAGCATAAATTATATCACCTTTTATTCCCTTTTAATTCTCCTTAAATAGGAGAAAAAGATCGATAAAAATATATGCTCTTTAGATCTGTCAAAATTTATGGCGAATTAACTATTATTTGATAATTTTCTAGAAGTCAATCAAAATAAAGTGAATTAAAAAGATATAATCAAACGTGGAAATAGGTAACTTAATTTTGATCAAATATAAAGGAAATATCGCCTTTGAATCCTTCTATTAATTGAAGAGTAAATACTCTTCTTGTCATTGGATTTGACGAAAATTTAATTTCCTTTAAATTAGGACTACTCCTTTCATATAATCCAGTCAAGGTTAAATTCATTTTTATTATTTTATTTGAAGTATTTTCCAATCCTACATAATATGTTGAAGAAACAGAGTGAATATATTGTTTAATAAATCCTTTATCATCTAAAGCTTCTCCTTCTTCATTAAAAATATCATTAAAAAGAGAATTTCCTTTATTAACAGTTTGAGGTTTTATATTATTATTTATATTATTTTTTAATTGTGTGGATAAATTTGCTAATCCTCTTTTAAGAATAGGTCCTTTATACTCTTTTCCAACAGTTTTAAGCTCAATAGAATATAAAGAACCAAGTGAATAAGGCATGCAACAAATTATATCCCATTGACCCGGAGAAATCGTTTTACATATTTGAGATTCATTATTATTGTCTCCTTCAAAATAATAAACAACATTTTTACTACCTTTAAATTTTATCATATCAGAAATAGACACTTCAATAGAACCATTAGAATTATCAAACAATACAAAGCTAAAAGGGAATTCAGAATCATTTTTTTTTGATTGGTAAAGCTTTCCTCCTTTATGAGCTAAAGGATTTAGATTTTCTTTACAATATGAAAATAATCCATTTTTAAAGGCTTCTTCTATATTTTTTTCTTTTTCTTTAATAATTTCAACAGGTATAGAAGAATAACACGATAAATTATATCCATGATATTCTTTTTGAACATATCTATAATTGATATCTGATATCAAATAATATATGCCTTTATTCAAATTTATTTCTATTGTTATATTTTGTTCACTACCATATTTAGAAGAAATATATTTAAAATTAGAATCGATAAGCATTAGATATATTAAAACTGTTTTTTGATATTTTCCATCTCTTAACATTACTCTAGGATTTTTTTGGTGAAGCATTAAAAAGCAATGAGTATTATCGCCATCAATTTCAATTCTACTTAAAAATGCTCTTTTAGAACTTTCTTTATAAACATGAAGTGTGGAATAATTATAATCTTGATATAAATGGCAAATTCCAGTAATTAAATAATATTTACAAAAATCTTCAAACGACATCCAAAAAGAGCCATCATCCTTATCTTCATAATTTCCACATTCTTTTTTTAAATCTTCAGTCCATTTCCTACTTCCATCAGACCATGCTCCTGACCATTCTCCATTTCCCCAAGGATTTCTTAAGTTTACTAGCTTTTGTTTTCCTTTTTGAGTATTTACTTCTTTAACTCCTAATACAGTATATGCATGTCCAGGTACTAAACCTACTTCTTCCATAGATATACTATAAGTATCCCCTGATGTTCCTGCCGTTACTAAAAATCCCTTTTTCTGAGCATTTTCAAAAGCAGCCCATATTTTCTCTTCTTGGCCTTTTTTAAATTTTATTTTTTCACAATATGCATTTGTTAATATTTCAAAAATTTCATGTGGATCTCCTCCAATTACTCTTGCATAATTCCCATTTAATTTAGCCCATGATTTTTCTAATAATATTACCCATAATTCATTCCCATTTGTGGAAGAAAAGGCAAAATTTTTGCCCCATGAGCCATAACATGGAATATAATCATCAACTAAAATTAATTTCCAAATTCCATTAATCCTAAAATAGCATCCATAGCAATGCTCATCTGATTTTTCTTTAAAAAAAAATAATTTTTCTATTAATTTTGGATATAAACATAATGCTGCTATTGCTGATAGAAAATAACAGTCTCCTAATCCACCTTGAATAATATCTTCTTTCATGATTTTTTCAAAAAATACTTGATAATTTTGAGAGCCAAATATTTTTTCTACTCTTTCCCAAGTTATACTTTCCCAATTGTTTAAATCTTCTTCGTAAACATCATCAGGGAAATCCCAATTTCCTATTTCATTAATTGAACATAAATTTTTTTTCAAAGGTGGAAATAATTCATCAGAGAAAACACTTCCAGGTTCAGCCATTTTTTGGTTTCTCCAAGGATGAGTACCTTCTGGAATTTCAATATTATTTACTGATATTTTTTTAACCTTTCCTTTTATTTCCTCTTCTTTTTCTTTAGTATGCTCTTCTATTTTTTTATCTTCTTCTTCTTTTAATTTAATTCTTTCCTCTTCTGCTTTCCTTATGGCTTCATCTGCATTAAAATTTAATGTTTCTGCTAATTTTTTTTGTTCTTCCTTATTTAAAGTATCAATGATCGCATTTTTATCTTTTATTAATTCTGTTAAATACTCTTTCAATTTTTTAATATTATTAGGACTTACTTTTTTCTGATTTATTAAATGATTAATAAATTCAATTTTTGCTTCTAACTCTGGCAAATCTTCAGGCTTTAATAGTTTTTTTTCCTGAATAAGAGAAATAAATTCTGCCTCTTCCCTTTCTCGTTCGAGATTTTCATTTTCTACTCTTTTTAAGGCTTTCTCTTTTTTAACTTTTAATCTTTGATTTAATAATCTATCTCTTTCTTTTATTTTAATTTTTACTTCCTCTAATTTTTTTGATTTTAATTCAAGCTCCTTTACTTTTTTTTCTTCTTCTCTTTTTTTTCTATCATTTTCAACCCTTTTATCTTTTTCTTTATCATATAATATACTTTTTAGCTCATCGTCATTTTTGGATTCTATTTCATTAGTTAAATTATTTAATTCTTGTTGTCTTTTAGTTTGTTCTTCTTTTATTTTTTTAATTTCATCAATAATCATTTTTTCTTCCGCTATTATTTTTTTTTCTTCATTTAATATTTCTTTTTCTTCTTTTTTTCTTTTTTTTTCTTCTTTTTTCAATTTTTCAAATTCTTTAATATCCATTTTTAACTTTTCTTCTTCTACTCTTCTTCTTATAGCTTCTTTATGTGCCCTAGATAGCATAATTACAACATTCCTATTAGATTTTAAAATTTGAAATAAGTGTATTTTTTCTTCTTGAGTATAATTTGTTTCAATTCCATTTGTTTCCATTTTAAGTATATTCAAGCCTTTTATAACTGCTCCAATAGTTTGAATAATAAAAATTCCCTGATCTTTTTTGTATTTTTCCACAAAATACTTCCAAAATTTTTGTGCTTTTTCTCTTTTTTTATTTATTTCTTCTAAAGCTATTTTTTTTTTAAATTCCTCTTCATGTTGTTTTCTGATATTTTGCTGAATTTTTTTTCTCTCTTCTTGTTCTCTTTGATAATTATCATTAATATAATAATTTGCTTTATTTGAAGCAAAGTTAATTATCATATTTTTAAATCCATCTTTTACTGTATTACCAACTAATTCTTTCATATTATTATTAAATTCTTGGAATACTCCTCTTATATTTGGTCTATTTTTTATTCTTCCTCTTAATTTAATATTATCATCATTTTCTTTGTTACTAATTTGCTCGTTAAGTAATACTAAAGTTTGATTTTTATTTTCTTGATTCTCCTCATTATAATTGTTATTATCGTTATTTAACTCTCCAGATAGATATTTAGAAATGTTAGATAAAGCATTTTTTATAATACCACCTGCAGCAGTTTGACCTTTTTTGGCATTTTCTAAAATATTAGTTCCCAATTTTCCCAATAATGAATCAAAATTTCCAATATCTTGAAGAAAATCGCCTAAAGATAATTGCTTAAGAGATGTCGGTAAGAATTTTGGGATATTTCCTGATATTTTTTTACCAATTGATTTTGTAATATATTTTATTCTTTTTCTATGATTTTCTGAAAAATATCCAGCTTCATCTAAAATTGTATTTATATTAAATATAAAGTTTCCTTTTGAGCGATTAAAAAAATTTGGATTAAATCTGTATATAATTGGACATACATCACTAAATTTATTACCAAAAATCTTATCTTGGTATTTCTTTGCATTAAAAAATCTATCTTCAGATACAAGAGGTTGTAAAATATTTCTTTCAACTTCTTCATCTCCCATATTTGCCAATATTCTTTCTTCATAAATAGGTTTATCTTCTTTTAAATAAGAATTTCCAATTTGGATTGGTTTTTTGTCAATCACTGGATTAAATCTTTCGACATGCTCAAACTGAGGTTCAATATATACTAATTTATTATTTGTAACTCCTATTTTCATTCTTTTTAATTGTTTTTTATAATTTCCAAATAAAAAAGGAATTCCATCTGGTTTACCAATAAAAGATAGTTTTCCTGATCTACATTTAAAAACTAAAAAATTAATTCCGTCTTCATTATAAGTTCCTCCTAAATGTGTTATACCGTCTCTATCATTAATAGAAGGAAAAGTTTCTTCTGCTTCTGAATTTGTAGGTGTTTCCGCAATAAGGTTGATTTCTAAGCTTACATAATTTTTTTCATTTTCTTTATTAAAAAAAAGATCATTTTTAAAAAAATCATCATAATAAATTTGAAAACCTTTTATCATTTCTCTTTCCTCATCTGTTATAACTGAAAATTTTGATATTGCTTTCCTATTCTTACAGTTATTAGTATTATAATATATACATTTTTCAGGTCGAAAGCCTACTTCTTCATTTAAATTTTTTAGTATATTTTGATAAAGTATTTTCATAAATTTTTGAAAATCTTGACAAGTCCTTTCTGGATTTCTTTTCCATTGGTTGTATGAAATTACTAATCTCCTAAAAGTAATATATTTTTTTCTCTTTCCACATATTGATCTATAAACGGTGGGTAAATCAATATTTTCTTTAGTAAAAAATCCTCCAAAACATTCTTCAAATCGAGGGTAACTACATATATCTTGGTATTGATCCATAAATAAATATTCTGCGACTGTCTTTATTTTGTTTAACTCTTCTTCTGATAATAATAAAAATTTATTTCTTTTATTTAATTTTTTCTCCATTTACCGTAAATTAACAAATTATGCCTCCCTGAAGACAATATATACCCAAAAAAATCGAGGGGAAGGCTTAATTCCTGATATTCAAAATTAAAGTAAATTTTTTTCTTTCCCTAAATTTTTCCCTATTTATGGGAGGGGGCACATTTTTTTGACATTCTATTAGAATTTAGGTTAAAAAAAAATGAGGAGGCACAATTTCTTGATTTATGATATAAGTGTTTATATACCCTAAACATACATCACCTCTTTGATAAAACAGCCTAAAAAAATCAGGGGATACTATTTTGATACTTTAAATAAGATTTTTACCTTAAAACCTGATTAGTTTCCATCTCGGGAAGATAATTATTTTTTGTCGAAGGGGTTAGGTAGGGTATATTACTTCAATCAAATTTATAAAAACTAACAGCACTTTTGAATTCTAAAAATTAAGGATTTTTATTTAAGTAAAAAAAAATTTTTTTATAGAGAGATTAAATAGAGAGAAGTATTAATCAGGGTATTACAGTAAATCGTCAAAAGTAATTTATAAAAGAAGAATAATATTAATATAAAAATATATTTTTTAAGGGAATTACTATTTTGATACCAAAAATTTGAAAAAATACTAAAAAGAGTGAGGGTATTACCGTATATTTAACAGCGATCTCCTCTTCTGAGCTATGCCCCCCAGTTTTTTCTCTAAATCTCCAATTTGAGATTTTTCATTGTGGTCTCGCTTCAACTAAACTAAAATTTTATAAAAAATAAAATAGAATATAGCATTTTAATGAAAATTTTAAAGAATATTTAATTTTGTGAAAAGTTTAGTAGACTATCTCTCCCTATTTTTGAATACTCTCTTCTGCCAAAAGAGGGAGGGTCTGCTGTGAAAAATAAGATATTTATTTGAAGGTTTCCTGTATATATATATAACGAAAATTTTCTTAAATTATTTAACTAATATTTTTTATTTTACCAAGTTTTTATGAATAAAATATTACCTTAATTGACATGGCCCTACCCTCCCATTGTTATGATTGAGGCTAAATTTTTTTTTAGGGGGCATTACCATGCCAAAATTTTGTACAAAATTAATTGTTTTGTTTGTTTTTAGCACCTTAAAATTTTTAATCATCCCCTAAAATTGATTAAAATTTATATTGCCGAAAAGAAGGGGCAGGACTATGTCAAATTATAATAAAAAAATTTTTAATGAACGCTCAAAAATGAAGAGCCAAGACCATAGGAGGGTAGGGCCAAGTGAATTACAGTATATTTATTCTTACCCCCTCTTTGAAACAAAATTTCATCGAAATAAGAAAAGGAATAAGATTATATAAAATTTTAAAATAAAAAGTAAGAAAAAACTTATTATAAATTATGAAATTTTTAATGAATATATAAATAAAAAATTCGGATGAGGTAGACTATTTAAAATTTAACCAAAATTCTAAAAAGAGGTTAAGATTACGAAAAGGGTAAGAATAAATAAAATATGGTTATCCCTTTCAAAATACTAAGACAATTTTTTGTTGGAGAATATTTAGTAAAATCTATTTATATTAAATATTTAATTTAATATTAAAAAATAATTTATAAATCAAGAATATATACTTTTTTAAAAAGTGGGATGAAGGTAAAATGTAATCCCGAAGGGTAAGTCCTGATTTAGCCCCGATGATTACTTTTTTTAGGTATTTTTTTCAACCTCATTCAAAAATACCATAATCAAAAATTTTTTTTAGGGAAAATTAAGGATCAAAAAAAATTTTGTCCGAACTTAGCCCTCAGGGGTACAATATTACATAAGGGTAATTTTCTATTTTTCCAAAATATAAAGGAGACTAATTCAAAAATGTTATAGTTTAAAAAATTAAGAAATAACTCCCTCTCCCTTTCTACAAAAGGAGCAAATTTTTTTCTAGAGGGGGAGTTTTTTCTTGGTAGGATTTTTAGAAAATAATTTTAATATTCCAAAATTTTATATCAATTTTAATTAAAATAGGAATAAAAATGAAAAAAATAGAAGGAGGAGTTATTTCGAATGCACATTTTTTTTAAAAATGGGCAAAATTTTGAGGGGGTAGGTATTTCGGGGGGTATTTAATACGATATTTATGATAGTTTCGCTAATAATTTACCATCAATCTCATACATGAAAATCTGTTTTGAAATCTGGAAAAAGCAAACGAGAAATTAGGCAGGTGAAATAAGTTATATTATTACTAACAAGAAAAATTATATTTATAATTATAATAATGTCAGAATAATAAAGCTAAAATATAGATTGAATTATATCAAATTCATTTTTAGAAATTTTGTCTTCTGGGGTCTTTGAGATAAAAGTCAATGTTAATATTGTATTTTCTATATTATATACTCCTTCCCCCAGTCCTTGTTTTAGAGTGAGGGGGAAAAAAAATTGAATTTTATGACTATCAACACCAAAGGGGGATCATTGGATAAAAAAGTTTTTATAATGGATATTCCTTGGTGTCAGATGATCCCTAAATAATAGATTTTCTGATCCTAAGTCCAGGGGAGAAAAAATAAGGCGAATAATGTATTTTTTTCATGAAATATAATTAAATACAATATCTTAAAGGAGACAAAAGTATAAAAGTCCTGAGATTTAAATATGCCAGGATACTATCTCGATCTTAGGAAAATATATGAAGACAAAAACAAAGTCATTGCTATTTTAATTTATTACCTTATTTCCCGGAATTTAGGCCCCCCCGCGATTTTAGCCCCCCTTTCTCCTTCCCCACAATTTCATTTCATAAATCTCAAAAAAATTCGAGGTGTCTACCTTGATAATTTTTTCATACCCAATAGGTTCCTTGATGAGGAATTCCCAGAATTTTAGCCCACCCCTGGAAACCTGAGGGTGGCCTAAATTCCTGGAAATAAGGTAATAATAAATAATAATGAAGAATATAAATTATCAAATGACATATTATTTATTCGCCAAAAGGAAAATCAAAAATTGAAAGGTTCTTTATATGAAATAAATTATAATAAATTATCTGATTCTGAACAAGATATATTAGATGAAAAGTATAATTGTTTTATTTGTTCAGAAAATATTAAAAACGAGAAACCACTTTTTTGTTATATATGCCAAAAAATATTTCATAATAATTGTTTGAAAAATTGGGATATGAAAAAAAGACTTCAAAATGAAGTATTAAGTTGTCCTGATTGCAGAAATAAATTACCTCTTGAACAATGGAAACAAAAATTAGATTATGAAGATAATAGGAAAGAAATTGCTGAAATTATGAATAGATTATATCAACTAAAATTGGAAAAGAATTTGGATAATAGTGTAAAAAAAATATATGAAAGATTTATAAATAATTTAAAGCATGATATTAATGTAAAAAATGATTTAATAAAAAAATATAGAGAATATGATTCAAAAATATAGTAAAAAGCATAATTCTACCCCTTATGGAATTGTTCCTCTCCCCAAAAACATTAATCTTCATTTTAATTTTGAGTGATATAATATTTCCCTAACTATGCATAATTTTGAATTTTTTAAAAGATTGCTCCAATTTTGGAAGTTTTCTAATTTTTCTCCTTCCTTCACAATTTTCAACCTAATCTGTAACCTGGATGGTTATTATTATGCAATTTTTGATAATATATTTTATCAAAAATATGTTAAATGAATTTAACCAAATCAATTTAATCATTAAGAAAAAGTCTAATAGTAAAATAAGTGATTTAATTAAAGATATATCTTTTAAACTTTATAACTTTTCTTCTATAAGCTCATTTAGATAGAAAAAGTTTAGAAATGTTAATAATTCTCCTTCTCTAAAAATTAATAATATTTATAAAATAATTTTAAATGAATTAAAAAATATTGAAGAATACTTTAAAATTAATGAAAAAAAAGAAAAATTCAATTTATGTGAAACAAAAAATAATCTAAGTGAGAAAAAATCAGATAAAAAAAAGAAAATAAGAATAATGATAATTTAACTTTAAATAATTTTGATAATGATTTAGATAATAATATTAATAATATTTATATGAGCACTTATAATAGTAATAAAAAAAATACCGTAAACCACGAAATAAGGGCCCCAGGAAATAAGAGCCCCCTCAAATAATTTTTTTGGTCTATTCTAAGTGCCGAAATAAGAGCCTCACATAAAAAAGATTTTGTTTTTATGTCTAAGAGCATTTTTACCAAAAAAAGGTATTAAAAATGTATAAATTTTTAGAACTTATAAGGGGTATTATAAAAATTTTTTGTACAACAATCAAAAAAAAAAAGATGAAAAAATTTGTTTTCTCGTAAAACACCACAAATTTTAGAATATTTTAGGATAAAATTTATATTATTGTCGAAAAAACCTTGTTATTTGAATATTTATTTTCATTTTTATACTTTTATAAGGCTAAAAATAAGAGCCCCCTCCCCCATTTTTTTTGCCTCTCTCTTAAGAGAGGGGGGCCCTTATTTCATGGTTTATGGTAATCAAGAAAAAAATAATAAAAATTATATTAAAAAAGCAATAAAAAGTAGTAGAATTAAAAATATTTTATTCAATAAAAAAAGTAAAGGAAATATAAGACTTTTATTAAAGAGACCTAATTCAGAAAAAATTATCTTTAAAAAGGAAAAAAAGGGTAATAGTAATTTAGAGCTCAAAATTGAAGAGATTAATTCAAATAAAGATAATTTAGATAATTTAAATAATAATAGAGAAGAAAAAATATTTTTTACTGAAGAAGGCCATATAATTTTTAGAAATGGTATTTTAAATAAAATAATTAAAAAATATTCAGAAATAAATATAGTTGTAAATAAAATTAAAAAAATATTACAAAAAGAAGTAAAATTTAAGATAGAATATAAGGCAATCGAATTTGGAGATAAAGCAAGTATTTTTCATCAAATATGTGATAATCTTAAAATGAGTCTAGTAATAATTGAGACAATTAAAGGAATAAGATTTGGTGGATTTACAACTGAATCATGGAAAGGATATTGCCTTTAAAAAACTGATATTAATGCCTTTGTTTTTAGTATAGATAAAGATAAGATTTATGATGTAATTATTAATGAGCCTGCAATTGGGTGCTATCCGAATTTTGGACCTATCTTTTTTGGATGCCAAATTAGAATATATGATAACTTTTTTATAAAAGGAGGTACTACTTGTCTTAAAGGATTAAATTTTAAAACAAATAATGATTATGAATTAAATAATGGTGAGAGATTTTTTATTGTAAAAGATATTGAAGTTTATAGTATTGAAGTTATTGATACTTAAATTTTACACTATTTGAAAATATAATAAACATTTTTCTATAAATATCTTTTAATTAATTAAATATATTTATTTCATCAATATAATATATAATTACCTCAAAGCTCTTTTCAATTCCCCCAACATGAAAGAAAAATTTTGGGGGAAAATTATTAATTTAGAAGTTATTTTTTGAAAAATCTCCAAATTTTGAGTGGGGAATTATTAATTCCGAAAATTACAAAAAAATTAGAATAGATTAGAATAAAAAAAAGGATTTTTAAAAATCTTCATATTTAGAGGGGGAATTAAAAAGGGTTTTACGGTATTTTATTATATTTTAAATTTACTGCAATTTAAAAGGAGATAAGTAAATATAATTAATGTAAATCAGGAAATAAGCTCCCTCCCTACAATGCGAGACACTTTTTTAGAAGGGGGTTTATTTCATTCAAAAAAATAGCCTAAAGTAGCTATTTTCAAAAAAAATTACAGAGCGAGGTAAAATTTTATAGGGGGTTTATTTAGTGGTTTACGGTATATTTAAAAAATAATTAATTTTAATTAATATAAATAGAAATATTTTATTTTATTATTCTTGTTTTATATAAGTTATATATAAGTTATATATAAGTTATATATAAGTTATATATAAGTTATATATAAGTTATATATAAGTTATATATAAGTTA
>JAJMZN010018708.1:0-13784 GCA_023807165.1 Diplodinium dentatum
ATATGATGTAATTTACGATATATAAAAAAATTTATTTTATATAATATAAATTATATAAATATATAAAGTAATAATTAATAAATAATTAATTGTATAATTAACCTTACTATAGTCATAAGAAGAGTTTATATTCTTTTCCTAAAAATCATTGGGCTAATATTTAATATTTTTATTCATACTCTTTTTGAAAATTTTCCCTTAGGATTTATGAAAAAAAAGAAAAGAATTGTCAATATAATAAAAATATTTTATAATTTCCATATTTTATAAATTAGAGTGAATATTCTTTATGAAAAATAAATTTATCTAAATTCTAAAATATTATTTTTTTCATTTAATAACTTAAATTCAGGAAAAACCTAAGAGTAATGCCTAATTTTACATCCGGTCTGAGTCCAATAATAGAGGGGTTGAGGCTTTAAAAACTAAACATTTTTATTTTTGTAGGTTATTTTTTTGGGTAATTTATAATGCATTATAAAATATTTTTGTAATAATATATTTTTTAAGGAAAATTTTGGGGGTGAAAAATTTTTTTTTGGAGACCTTTGTTCATTCTTCTGCGATATATCTTTTTTATTTAAGAATATAAGTGAATTAATTATTTGAATTTGATAATTATTTACCGTAAATCAAAAGGAATTTTCCCCCCTTATTTTTTTTAATCCACATTCTAATAAAATGTCAAAAAATTGTGCCTCCCTCCCCTAAATAGGGAAAAATTTAGGGAAATAAAAAAATTTACTCTAATTTAATTACACCCCCCTCCCTCAAAAAATTTTACTTGCATTGTCCTGCATTGTCGGTGAGGGGGGGCACAATTAGTTGATTTATGGTAATTTAATATATAATAAAAATATATTTATATATGAAAGCATATCATTTCTAATTAAATGCCGAAAAAATAAAATATAATATTGAAAATAAATATACCTTTAAGGTCATAAAATACCCCCATTTACAGAGAAGATAAAATTTTGTCTATGTAGGGGACTATTCCAACCATTATAATCTAAAAAATGAAGAAAAATTCAAAGTAACAATATTATAGTTTTTTATCAACAACAAGATGCCCATCTTTTTGAGGGGGGATTATTTAGACCATAAATTTTTGTCTAGGTCAAAAATGAGGTGGGTATTATTCTGATGGGGACATTATTTAGGCTTTTACGGTAATAGTTTAAGTTTAAGTGCTTAATAATTTAAAAAGATTACCATAAATCATGAAATAATAGCCCCCAAAGAGCAATCTTTTTTTGTGAAAGGCTATTATTTAGGAATCTATAAAGCTTCTTTTTTGATCGAAATAACAGAGCAAGATTTTATAAATGAGAGGAGGCTATTATTGCGTAGTTTACTATATAAGATGGATTAATTTTTTTTTTATTATTTGTATATTGGCGAAAATTTCATGAGCCAAATTCATATCAGGCTGATCACTTAATAATTTGTTTACCTTATTTTTAGCGTATTGATCAGTGAACTTCCCAATAAATGAGCTTTCGGAACTTCTCATATTTTTTTGAATTCAAAGCGAATGACTTTCCGAGATTCTGGAATAAAAATGTTAAAATATAATTTACCCTAAAAATTATTTAAAAGTTTAAAAATTTTTGAGAATTAAAAAAATATTTTAAAATATCCTAAACAAGCTTCTTAAAAACTTGGTGAATCAAATTAATGATGATTATATCATCTTCTCAAGGATATTTAATATAATTTTATTATTTTTTTAAATAAATTAAAAACTTTTATTAACTTTATCAGATCCTTTATTTTCCCCCTCTTCACATTCTCAAATTCAAAAATATTAAAAATATTTATTTTCCAAAGAATTTTTGAGTTATATTTTGAGATTATATTGAAAAATAAATAGATAGAACAAAAAATAATCTTTAAAAGATTTGGATAAATATTATAAAAATGAAATTGAAATGAAAAAAATATACCGTAATTCTCATTGTCTTGCCCCCCACGTTGTCCTGCTCCCCCCTTTTTTTGGTCGGTCCACTTCCTAATTTAAATTTTATAAATTTCTCATTGTCTTGCCCCCCCCCAAAAAGGGGGGTTTCAGTTCATAATTTTTATTTAGATTTTAATTAAAAATATTAATCAGATTTATTTTACATTTAAATTTTTAAATTTTGATAATTTTTTTACTTTGGGGGGGGCAAGACAATGAGAATTAGGGTACTATATTTTTATAATTTGTAGAATTTGAATTCTTTTTTCATTTTTCCTATTTTTTTCCAATTTTTTCCATTTTTTCCATTTTTGTCCACCTACCCAAATTTCTTTAAGAAAATTACTCTAATTATCCCTTAAAATTTATCTAAATATTGAAAAAAAATTGATTTACTCCCTAAGATTTTTTTTAGTTGATTTTGATTTAAAAACATAATTTTTTTTTTTATCAAAATTTTTTATAATTCAAATAATTATTTTAAATTTAAATAAAAATATGAAAGAAGATCATTTAATCCCAGTATTAATTGATGATAGTATATCATGCCTAAGATTTTTTCCTTCAAATGAAATAAATTATTTAGCCTCAGGTGGATGGGATAGCAAACTTAGACTTTTCGAAATACAATATCAAATCATAAATCAAAGCTATAATTCGGAAAAAGTTCAAATCAATTCAAAACAAATTAATATTTGTCAACATAAAAGTCCAATATTGTCAATGGCCTGGCTAGGAAATTCTGGTGTTATAATAACAGGTTGTGTTGACGGTTCAGTAAATTATGTTGATAATCAAAAAAACATATTTAATAAAATTGGACAACATGATAATGGTTGTAAAGAAGTTTTATATCTTGATAATTATAATGTAATAATGACAGGAGGATGGGACGGAAAATTAAATATATGGGATTTACGTTCCCAAAAACCATTATGCTCTTATCAATTTAAAAATAAGATATATACTATGTCATGTGGGAAAAATTTATTGGTTGTAGGCTTAAGCGAATTAGTCATGGCTTATTTCAACCTACAAAATTTACAGAAAAATATATTTAAACCAGAATCATTTTTTAATTCTCATTTAAAAGAACAAACTAAAAAAGTAGTAGTATTTAATAATGATACAGGATTTATTGAAGGATCAATAGAAGGTAGAGTTGCAATTAAATTTATTAATCTTAATTACCCCCCTAATATAAATAAAGATACAAATTGTTTACAAAATGAAAAAGATTTTGCTTTTAGATGTCATAGAGAAGTTAAAAATGGTGTGTGTTATGTTTATCCTATTAATGATATAAGTATAAATCCTATTTATGGTAGTGTTTGCACGGCTGGAGGAGATGGAAAATATTCTATTTGGGATTTGCAAGATAAATCTAGAATTAATGATAGAGAAAATATAGATGATAAATGCCCTTTAACTGCTTGCAATTACAATTCAATTGGAAATTTATTAGCATATTCATCTGGATATGATTGGTGTAAAGGAGCAGAATATGCTAAGGATTATAGTAGACCTAAAATTTTTATTCATTATCTTCAAAATAATCATAGAAAAAAAATTAATTATTAAATAAAGCAAATTTAAAAGAGAAAGATTATGTTTATATTTTTTATTATTAACCTTAGTTTTCTAAAAAATGTTTACTGTAAACCATCAAATTTTATTGAATTTTGAGGGGGGCATTAATAAGGTATAGAAATGGAGTAGGGATAGATTTGTAATTATACCTTCTATAAGTTATAGAAGTTTCATTATACCCCCTATAAGTTTCAGAGTTGACATTATACCCCCTATAATTTCAGAAATTGACAATTGCCCCCTAAAAGTTAGAATAGTATCATTATCATTAATAATATAAGCCCTATAAGTTGTAAAATTATTGCGAAAGTTGTGTAGTTTTAAAAAATTGTTTTTAATTTTGCTTTTTGGCTCAAATTTTTGCTCATACCTCCCTAAGTTGTTAAATTTTATTGAACCCCCTATAAGCTTTAAAATTTATGAGTGGGGGGAGTAATAAGCTGTAAAACTCTATTAGAATGCAGGCCAAAAAATTGGGGGACTATAAGTTGTGGGGGAGTTATAAGGTGAGGTTAACTGCATATTAAAAAGAATTTTTATTAATTAGTATTTGAAAGGAAATATAATAATTCTCTTGAATAAAAATATCAAAATAAGATAGTGATATTATTAAACATATCCCATTTTTCAAAAATATAATTAAGTTTCTAAGTTCATTTTTCCAAATTTATTTCCTTAAATAAAAAATTGAATAATGATAAATGAAATGGTGTATCATTTTTTAATAGAAATGAAATAAAAGAATATCAATAATATATAAATATTCTTAATTTTATATTTGTTAATAAGCATAATTCATATATTTAATTAAATGGTTTAATATTCAAAATTGCTATTCTTAATTAAAATAATAAAAAGAGAAATGAAAAAATATTACCCTAAAAGTCTGATTAGAGCCTCCATTTCTTCAAAATTTGACAAGTCTTAATGCATCCCAAATCTAAATCCTTAGCTAATCTTATTATAATCTTCCATTTTAAAAAAAATATGAATTGTTTGATTAGAAACCACCCTGAGAAAATTGTTTCAAGGTGTGGCTTTTGTCAGACTTTTAAGGTAATTAGTTTACATAAAATAAAAATAAATTAAAAAATTGGTATTATTTTTCTAAAAAACAAAAGATTAAAATAAGAAATTTTTAATTCAGTTAAAAATGCAATGTATTAGTGTCCCTCTATTTTTGGCTCTTTCATTCAAATTAGTGTAGAACAAATCAGTTAAATATGGTATTTAATTTTCACCTTTAGGATATATTATTATTCATTTTGAGAATTATATATATCATATTCTTCTTTTTTGTGACCCCCTAAAATATAATGGGTTTTTTTCAGAGGGGGGAATTTTAATTAGACGATTTTTTTGAAATTCAAAAAAATTTTTTTGAGGGGAGGGGGCATAATTAGAAGGAAAAAATAGATAAAATACAATGTTTTTTCAATATGCCTTATAGAAATAAGAAAAATTTTTCGAGGTAGGATACAAATAGAGGATTTTTTTTATATATAGTATTTGTTGTCCCCCTGTTTTTGGCCTAAAACTCTATTTTGAGGTTTCTCATAGCCATCCCTCCCCTCAACTAAACTCAAAATTTTATTAAATTTAGAATAGGATATAGCATTTTATTGAAATTTTATTTTGATTTTTAATATTTTGAAAAGTTGAATAGCAGTCCTACCCTATTTTTAGGCCTCTCTCCTGTAAAGCTGGGACAGCTATGAGAAATACGGTAATTAAATTGAATAATTAGAAAAATTATTTTTAGAATTTTAAAAGTCCGTACTTAGCCCTTTATCTCAAAATTAATGAGGAAAAAATGTTTACTGAAAAATAAGGAATAAAATATTTTTCCCGGACTAAGCACTTAAGATTACAGTATTACGAAACTAATTTTCTAAAATCATCAAATTTCAAAAGGGAATTAAAAAGGGTTTTACTGTATTTTCTTTTTTGAATAATGTATTTGAAGGAGTACTGCCCCCTCTCATATAGACTGATGTCCAAAATCTGTGTTAGATGGCAGAACAATGTCAAAAATCCTTAAATAAAATTCTCATAAAATATTTTTTATATTCCATTTTTTAAAACTTATATTTAACTACGAATTATTTTTTAATAATAAATAATTAAAACAAATATACCGTATTTCCCGGAATTTAGGCTCACCGTCATTTTAACCCCCCTTCTACATCCCCTAAATTCCATCTCATAAGTCTCCAAAAAATTCAAGGTACCTACCTTGATAATTTTTTCATACCTAAGGTAGTTACCTTGAGTCGAATTTCCCGGAATTTTAGCCCCACCCCCCTTTACAGCCTGGCAAGGGGGGGGCCTAAATTCAGGGAAATACGATAATTTATATAAAATTTTTTTTCTGCCAGGAGCGGGGCAAGACAAAATCAAAATATACCGATAAATAAAGAGGGGAGGGAGCCTCAAAAAATGGTGCGAGGACTCTATCAAATATGTATTTATTATTATATTTAAAAAGCATAATATTACCGTAAAACAAGAAATAGTAGCCCCCTATGATTTGACCTCCGAAAATGGGGGGCTACTATTTCTATAAAAAAATAAAAAAATTTTTAATTTTAGGGTTTATCATTAAAATTGGATATATTATCTGATTTATATATTATTTGAAAATAATATTCAGAAATAAGAACAATAATAGAACAAATTGAGTTTTTACATTCTAATTTTTCAAAAACTTTTCCAAAATATGGTGGCTATTATTCCGGACACTTAGATATGACTAAACAAAAAATCTTGAGTGGGGCTACTACCTATTCCTAGAAATAATCCCCCTTAGGAATGAAAATTGGACATTTTTTGAAGGGGGATTATTAGAAAATGAAGTATTCTATTTTCTGATAAAAATTTAGAATGTAAAATACCGTATTCTATCTTTTTGTGCCCCTGAAGGATAATCGGTTTTTAGGGGGCCAATTAGAGAATTTTTTTAAAATTTGAAAATTTTTTCGAGGAGGAGGCACAATTAGACAAGGGGACAAAAAGTAAGAAAACAGTAATACCATAAAAATCGCCCTAACTAACCCCCATGCGAGTATTTTTTTTTTAAATTTTGTGGGGGACCAAATTTGTCACAAATTTAGGGAGTTTTAGGGAATTAATGATAAAAGCAGAATAGGTATAATTTTGAAATTAGGGAGCAAAATTTGACGGGAACTTAAGCCAACGGGGGAGTTAATGTGAAGTTTAGGGTAAAATAGGTTTAAGCATTTGATAATTTCGGAGGGGAATTATTCCGTGACAATTTTGGAATTTGAAATCAGAAGTTTTTTTGGGGGGGTTAATCCGAGGGAGGGATTATTTCTAGGAATACGTTAATTCTTTGAGCTACTTTTTCATGTATTATGGTAATTCAATAATTTCCTTAATTCTGGACAGAGAGCCCCTTTTTTGGCCTCAAAAAAATACCATGCTCTTTTTCCTAAATTTCAGTTTTTTAAAATAATATAATCCCATAAACATAGAAATAATCATCCTTATTACTAAAGAACAAGCAACTTTTATAGAGGAGGGGATTTATTTGGAGGAAGGATTTTTAGAAAAAATATTAATATTCTAAAATTATCTATAAATTTCTATTAAAATTAGGAATAAATCACCTCTTTTTTAATACTACCCCCTTGAAATTTAGAGGCTGGACTTTATACTGTTAATAAATAATGCACTCCCCTTAAAATTTTTATCCTACCCCTTATCCTAAATATAATTTTCATGATTTTTTAATATTTCTTATTTTTTATTTTGATTGTTACTAAATAACTCCTTTCAAAATTTTTGGTCTTTTCCATATTTTGTGTGGGGGGCTTTATTCCTGAAAATAAGATACTTTATTTGGCAAGGTAAAAATTATTTTTTCATAATAAAAAAAATAAAATAAATATTATATTAAATTAATAAATTTATTAATTATAAAAAATAATTTATAAAAGAATTAAAATTAATATCTATATTCTTAATTAAAATAAAATATATGATAGTATAAATAAAAATATATATAAAAATGGGTGATATAGACAAAGATGTTGAAGCTTTAAAAAATGCAATGAAAGGAACTAAAGAGAAAGCCGATGAAGATGCTCTCATAAAATTAATTGCTAATAGAAATAATACCCAGCGTCAACAATTAAAAGCCTATTACAACCAAAAATATAACCGTGATTTAATTTTCGACTTGAAATCAGATTTAAGTGGAAAATTTGAAGATGTTGTAGTTGCTCTTTTCGATGATCCATATATTTATGATGCAAAATCACTTCATAATGCTATGAAAGGATTAGGAACAGATGAAGATACTTGTATTGAAATTTTGTGCACAAGACCAAATTGGTATATTCAAAATATAAAGATTGCTTATAATAATCTTTACGGTAACGAACTTGTTAAAGATATTCAATCAGATTTTACCGGTAAAGTAAAAACACTTTTAGTAACTATTTTAGATTGTAAAAGAAGTGAAAATGATAAACCCAATCAAGAAACCATTGAAAAATATGCTGATGATTTGATTAAAGGCGGAATTAAACGTTGGGGAACTGATGAAAAATTGTTTATGGATATTTTAACAAAATGCTCTACTCAAGAATTACAATTATTAGGAAAAGTCTATGAAAAAAAAGCAGGTGAAAATCTTTTAGTTAGTATTGATAAAGAATTTAGTGGAGATCTTAAAAAGACTTTGAAAACTATTATTTACGCTAATACAACTCCTTCTGAATATTTTGCAAGTAGAGTTAATGATTCTCTTAAAGGAAAAGGAACTAAAGATAAATTACTTATGAGAATACTTATAACTAGGGATGAAGTAGATATGCCACAAATTAAAGAATGTTATAAAAAATTATACGGAAAGGATATGGTTCAAGCTGTAAAAGATGAAACTTCTGGAGACTATAAAAATTTATTGGTAGAACTCTGCGATCATTAAATTTAAAAGTAATTCTTTATTGGATAGTTAAAATATTTATATATTAAAGGTTAAAAAATTAAAAAAATAATTACCGTATATAAAGGATTTCTACCTCCTTATTTTTATCCCCCTCGCAGTTCCCTTATTTATTCCAATGTTTTACCAATGTAGAGACATTGGTAGCAAACAACCGAAAAAATAACTTAGTCCCCCTCCCTTTAAAAATGACCTTCAGAGGGACAAAAATCCGTTACATATTCGGTAAATTAAAAATGATTAATAATAATTACCGTATTTTGCGGATTTTAAGGCCCCTCGCCCTCCTTTATCCAGGGGGGTCCTTAAATTCCGCAAATTTTTTATTATTTTTTACATAAAATTTTCAAAAAAAAGAAAAAAAATTTTTTTTTGAGGGGGGGGCCTTAAAATTCGCAAAATACGGTATATATTTTTTATAAATAATATCCTTAAAATAAAAGAACCTTTGAAAATTACAAAATTTGCCGAATAAAAATATTCTTTTAACCTATTGAATCAAATCAGCAAATTATCTTTTTCTATTTAATTCAAATGCTTAGAAATAAAATATTCTTTAAAGTTATATTAAAATAAAAAACTTACTTTCCATAAATGATTATATTTTTAATAAAAATCATATAGTTGGAAAAAGTCGTTTGACCTTCTCTCAATAATTACTTCAAATTTTAACGGCCCTTCAAAATTCAAAACTTTCATCAACACTAGTTCCTTCTTATGAAGAACAATAGCAATTAAGAAAGAAATAAAATCAACAGATATAGTTAACAATATTAATATATTAATGGTTTATTTAAAATGTCGTATTTTTCACAGCGGTCCCCTCTTTGGCAGGAGTGAGGCCTCAAAAATAATGGGGACAGCTAAGAAACTTTTCAAAACATTAAACATTCCTATTCTAAATTTTAATAAAATTTTGGGTTTAGGTGAGGGGTGGACCTCTATGAAAAATCTCAAAATGGAAGTTTGGGCCAAAAATATGGGGCTCGCATCGAAAAGGGCACAGCCATGAAAAATAGGGTAATTTTGTTCGTTTTAAAATAAGAGATTCTAATGGTTTTATTTTTTTTATTTTTAATATCATTTTAGTTGCTAAATAGAATAAGGGAAAAAATCAACGGAATTATTCCGCAACCTGTTTTCCAATTTCTCTATATGTCATGTCTTTTTGAAAAAAAAAATTCAAAAATTTGATTTTATATTTCTTAAAAAATTAACATCAAAATTTCCTATAAAATTAAGGTATAAAATTTTTAATAAATATTTTATAAAATTTTTTTAAATTAGCCTAAAACACTTTTAAATTCCCCACATTATTTTTATTATTTTTTTAAAATGAATTATAAAATATTAATTCCCCCCTCAAAAATTTTTGAAAAAATATTTTCTTTTCAAATATAATTTTATATTAATTCTTGGAATTTATAATCCCCTAATATTCCTTCGATTAGGAGGAAATTAAAAGGTTAATTCGGGATATTTTAATAAGATTAATATTTTGTTTTTTAAATGTTTTTTATTTTTTAATTATAGTATTTTTCTGATGTAGAGTTATACTGATTATATTAATACTTCTTTTTTGAAAACATTTTTGTCAAATTTTATAATAATAAGGCCTATAAAATAAATCTACCGTATATAACGAAATTTATCGATCTGAAAAATTAGGGAGTAGACAAAAAATATTTTAGGGGTGCTCGATAAATTCTGTTAAAAAATAAGGAGTATTTGATATTTCCAAAAATTTTGTTGAAAAAATTTCTAATTTGTTCAAAAAATTTCAGAGATTATAAATTTCGTTATATCGGGTAATAATGTTGTTGAAAAACTATTATACGTTTGACTATACCCCTTTTTTGAAGAAAATGTTGTCGTTTTATCTGAAAAATAGGTAATATAAAAATACCCTCTCCTATAGTAAAACCGATTTTTGTAAAACAAAAACAGAAAATATAAAGTTTTTTCAATATGCCTTATAAAGCTTGGAAAATTAGTCTGAGGGGTGCAGGACAATTAGAAGACTTTTTTCGCAAATTCGAAATTTTATTCAAGAAGGGGGTAGCACAATTAGACATTGGAACAAAAAGATAGAATATGGTACTCTAAGTTTAAGTTTAAAAAATATCTTTGTTTCCAAATAGCATTTCCATTTACTATATTTTACCATGTTGAAAATTACTTTGCCCTGTAAATTTCCTTTTTTTTTCTTGTTTCTCCCTGATATCGTCCGGATAAAAATTAAATATTTGTGATCTCTAAATAATGCTAATGTTTTTTTGCTTTTTTCCAGGACAAAGTCCGGAAAATTCTTTACAAAAATCATGATTAGTAAAATATATTATTATGATAAAAAACCTCTTAATAAAAATATGAGCTATTCTGTAATAACATAGTCCCCATAAGATGAGAGCTAAATCCTAGAAAAATTTTTTTTTCTTGCTTATCATTCAAAAAAATTTTTTTAATCAAAGTTTTAAAAATCAGAGCTTAGTCGGGACACAAATTTTTTTGTTAATTTTGAGCATCAGAGTTTATTCTAGATGAAAATAGATTTTAAAAAAAATTATATTTATTTAATTTTCAATTTTATGTTTTTTATTTATTTCACCTTTATCTATAAAATTATCCGAATATCAGAGCTAGTGGTTTTTTGAAAAAATAGATTTAAAGATATTTTCCTTAATGATAAGTAGGGAGATAGATCCGATGATTACTGTAATAAATAGAGCCCATAAACCATTCATAAGGGTCCCCATTTTTATTTTCAAAAAAGTGGAGGAATTTAATCATTAGAGTTTAAAATCAGGAAAAATATAATAGATAAAATAAATATCCATAAAATTTAGTAGCAATAATAAAGGGTTCTCTATTTCGAATGGATCCCTTTTGAAAAAGGTTGAGAGTCTCTTATAGGGGAGATGGTTCTAATATAAAGGTTTACGCTAATTTTAAATCTTAATTACTTCAATTATAGAAATAATTCAATATTGGCATTATGCATGCCATTGCCTTTGATAGATGGAAAATTTTGTTTAGATTAATAATATTCAATTTAAATAATATATTCATAAATTTTTTTTATGCTTATATTAAAATTTGAAATAAAAAATAATTCAATGAAATTATTTTTAAAACATATATTTTGAAAGCTTTAATAATTTTAGTTCTTCATAATTCCCTTTTGAGATGATTCCCCCCTACACAATTTTTATACCTAAAACTAAAAACAAAATAAACTTTTTTATATCCTAAATTTATAAAATAAAATTCTCAATAATTCCCCCTTCATAATTTTGAACCTAGGGGAGGGAATTAAGAAGAGCTTTACGGTATTTTAGGTTGAATTTAAAAGAAAAATACAATATTTTACAATAATAATAAAAATAAATTATCAGAGAGTTATACATATCAAAAATTTTGAGGAGGCTGAATTATAGTGAAATTTTTTCATAAATCGTGGATAAAAAAAGATATTTTTGTTTTCTTGTTATAATGTATTTATTTTTTAGAGAAAAGAATATCAGGGGGGAAATTACCTCAACTGGGTAATTAAGCAGATCCCTACAGTAATACAAAAAATATTTTGAATTTTGTTTTTTTAAAGTTCAGAAAATATAAAATTACCCTATTTTACATTATCTTACTCTTTTCATTGTCTTGCACCCTCCCATTTTTTTGAACCCGTCTTGCTAAAAAAAATTAATTTTATTTTCATTGTCTAGTCCCCCTCTCTCAGAAAATAATTTATGAGTTTTTTTTTATTGTTTACTATTTTTGTCACAATTATAGTGGACATATAAAAATAGAATGATTATGAAATTTATCTGATATGAAAATTATTTAAAACTTAAATTTTCATTGCCTTTCTCCTCCCATATTTTTTCTTAAATTTTTTGGCTAGGGGAGGGTAAGACAATAAAAAATATGGTATTATGATCTCACTTAAAAAGCTTATTAAGGGCAAAAATAAAAAAATTTCAGAATTTATTTTTTTAATTGGGCCTCTATAGCAGGGACAAGAACATCTTTCTCAGCAGTAGATACAAATCTTTGGACAAAATGTCCTTCTTTATCTACCAAAAATTTAGTAAAGTTCCATTTAATATCTGGCTTTTTAGCAAAATCTGGATCAGCTTTAGAAAGCATATCATTCAAAATATTAGTAATTTTATGATTAGGATTGAATCCAGCAAAACCTTTTTTACTTTTAAGCCATTTGAATAAAGGTAATTCTTTTTCGCCATTGACATTTGTGAGTAATTTAATAGTATATAAATTAAGCGGGCATAAAGAAAAAATAAATAATGTTAAATTTTATGATGAAAACGAGCAATTTATTTTTTCTATAAGTGATGATTTTAGTGGAGTAGTCAATTTATCTGATGATTCTTATGCAAGTGCAAAATTTGTCAGACTTACATATTACGATTACCCTGGAAAGGACTTCTCTGGATACAACGATAAGTTGTACAAGAACGATAGTATTGCAAAGAGTTCGGAAATATTTAACAGGCTTGGCGGTATAGATAGAGGTGTAAATGTTCTGATTTTTGGTGATTCAATCACTGATTGTGCCTCATTTACAATCGTCAACGATAAAACGACAGTTTACAATATGACAGGCACTAACTCCTATGTTGACGGCGAAGGACACACGATAACCTATAAGATGTGGGCAAAGTTGTTCGGTGAGTTTATCCCTTGTGCTGAAATCAGAAACTATGCTTGTTCTGGTGCTTCGTATCAAGATCAAGTAAGTCCGAGCAATCCGAGAAAAGATTTAAGTTATCAAATGACACTGGCTCTCAACGATTTAGACAATCCAAACGGTGCTTTTGTTGTTGATGACTTTAACCCTGATGTTATTATTTTTGCTCTTGGAACGAATGACGGACAACCCGATGACACTCCTGCCGATGCTTATGCAAAAATCGTAACAACGGCAAGCGGAATAGATATAGACGCAACATTGTCGGCTTTGGATAAGAGCAAATTCTGCGAGGCGGTTTTATGGGCATACTTCACGGCTCGCAAACACTTCCCTTATGCTTTGATTCTGAATGTGTTGCCACTTCAAAGAATGTCGGACGAGAACCCGACAGGGAACTTGCATACATACTTGCAGGAAATTTCTCAAAAGTATGGCGGTGCGGTAATTGTTGACGGTGCATTCGAAAGCGGTATTGTCCGAGAGAACAATGTTTTGTCAGGCTTGGGGGCTACGCTCAAAGACGGCTTGCACCCTAACGAAAAAGGTCA
>JAJMZN010018709.1:0-13736 GCA_023807165.1 Diplodinium dentatum
GTGGTAATCCGCCATCGGCTTCAGCAAAAGTTTATTCAAATAGCCGACGCTCGTAAAGTTCAGCGTGCCGCCCACCGAGAGACCAAAGCCCGGGAAAAGCTGGTACACATAGCCAACGCGTCCACGATGATGATATCCAGTTTTCCAATCATCCTCATCTGTTCCGAATTTTTTGTAAACATTGAAGAATGTGTATTCCAGTTCAACGTGGGTTCCGTACTTTCCGAACTGCGTTCCGATACCGATACCGCTTTCATAGAACTTTTCAAATTCGCTGAAGATTTCACCCTTCTTGAAGAATCTAGCCCATTCAAGGTTCGTGTAGAAATAAGATGTTCCCAAGTGAAGCGCGTCGAAGGATCCAGTAGATTCTGCCGAAAGCGCTGCAGTCTCTGATAGTTCTTCCGATGTTGATGTAGAAAAACTCCTTGCTTCGGATGGAGCGAACTCAAAAGTGACCGAACTCAAGAAAGTCGTGGTGCAGTTGCGTCGCCGCCCCAAGCGCAAGCCGGGTGAATCCGTGGTGAGCGCGAAATCCATCAAGCGCATGCCGGGGCTTGCCGAAGCGGATGTAATCAAGAGTATTCAGGCTCTTCCGGGCGTTGTTGCATCACAGACAGTTCTGCCGGTTATTGGTGTTCCTCTTTCAGGATCAAATCTTGAGGGTATGGATGCACTTCTTTCAATCGTTCAGATGCCACCTGGAATACCTGTTGCAACAGTTGCAATAAATGGCGGCAAGAATGCAGCTCATCTTGCATTACAGATAATGGCTGTAAGTAACAAGGAGCTCAGAGACAGATTATGGAATGATAGAAAAGAAATGGAAGAGGCAGCTGATAAAGCGAATAAAGAAGTAATGGAAAAGTTTGGCTGCTAGTCTAACATGATATAAGAAGTTTTTACAGGGAGAGTGGATAAAACCACTTCTCCTTGTATTTGTATTTTCGGAGTTGTAAGCCGGATTATGAGGAGTAAGATGGATAAGGACGAGATAAAGACCGATAAAGAAAATATAGAGAATAAAGATAAATCATTCGACAAGAAGAGGATCTTTGATATTATCCAGATTGGTAAAAGAGGAGACCTTCCAAGCCGGAGTTTTGATATTTTCATAGTTATAGTCATCATACTCAATATCATGACTCTTATTCTCGAGACATTTACAGAACTTGAGAAATATCAGCATATTTTTAAAACTGTTGAAATGGTTACAATGATCATATTCTGCATCGAATATATTCTTCGTATCTGGACCGCGGAATATCTTTATCCTAAAAAGACTAAGGCAATGGCGAGGCTAAGGTTTTTGGTTTCATATGACGGTATAGTTGATTTCCTTACAATTCTTCCTTTCTTTTTCCTGTCAGGATTTGCGGCATTCAGATTGTTAAGAGTTGTGAGAATATTCCACCTTTTCAGAATTAATGCAAAAGATGATTCCTTCAGTATTATTACGAGAGTGCTTCTGGATAAGAAGAATCAGATATTTTCATCTGTATTCATAATCCTTGTTCTCATGCTGGCATCGTCATTATGCATGTATAGTGTAGAATCTACTGTTCAGCCGGAAGCATTTAAAAATGCGCTTTCAGGACTGTACTGGAGTATGTCGACCATATTTACTGTTGGTTACGGAGATATAACGCCGATAACGGGACTGGGAAGATTTCTTGCAGTTGTTATAACATTTCTTGGTGTAGGCGTTGTGGCTATTCCAACAGGTATCATTTCCGCCGGTTTCGTTGAGCAGTATACAAAGGCGCAGAACCAGGCTAAGAAAAAGAAGATTGAAGGAAGGCGAAGAAGTACCGAAAATGTTATCGTAGAGAGTGATTCGCCATATATCGGCGACACCATAAGAAAAGTTGAGGATGATTATAAAATATCGGTTGCGGTTATAATACGTAATGATATTCTTGTGCTTCCGGAAGATAATGTTGTGATCGAAGAAGGAGACACAATTGTTTATCAGCATATTTAGCTGATTCGCAACAAACAGTTGACATGTTTGATGAAATATGATATTTTTCAAATCATAATAACATTAAACCGATGACGTGGAGATAACGGTGAAAGATGTGCATCCAGAGATCGGACCCGGTGCGATGATCGTAGGATTTATCGCGAGGCTGTAAGGTTCGTTGTAACAGTTCATCAAATGGACCACCGAGGGAACAGTGAAAGCCATTTTGATAAGATTTGGTTAGTATCATGTTACGTGTGCGAGCGTTAATCGCTGGGAATATGATGGTATTCCGACAGAGTGTGGCATTTGATCCTTAGATTTGATGGATACTTAAAGGGTTATAATGCTGAAGTAAGGTGGCACCGCGAAAGATAATTCGTCCTTAGTCTGACAAGAGTTTGTCTGACTAAGGATTTTTTTACTTTACAGGAAATTACTCTATGTTCTTGTACTGAAAGGAGTTTGGAAATGGATAAGACAGGAAGATTTGGAGATTTTGGAGGACAGTACATTCCGGAAACATTGATGAATGAAATTCATAAGCTTGAAGAAGCATATGAGCATTATAAAAATGATCCTGAATTCGTAGCTGAGCTTGATAAGCTTAATCGTGAATATGCAGGTAGACCGTCACTTCTTTATTATGCAGAGAAGATGACCAAAGATCTGGGAGGAGCAAAGATTTATCTCAAGAGAGAAGATCTTAATCATACAGGATCACATAAGATAAATAATGTTCTCGGACAGTGCTTACTTGCCAAGAAAATGGGCAAGACAAGAGTTATAGCTGAGACAGGTGCAGGTCAGCACGGTGTTGCAACAGCTACAGCGGCAGCTCTTATGGATATGGAATGTGAGATATTCATGGGAGAGGAAGATACAAAGAGACAGGCTCTTAACGTTTACAGAATGGAACTTTTGGGAGCTAAGGTTCATGCAGTTAAGACAGGTACAAGAGTTCTTAAGGATGCCGTAAATGAGGCGATGAGAGAGTGGACAAGCAGAGTGGATGATACACTTTATGTTTTGGGTTCGGTTATGGGACCTCATCCATTCCCTACTATAGTAAGAGATTTTCAGTCAGTTATAAGTAAGGAAAGCAGAGCGCAGATCCTTGAAGCTGAAGGAAAGCTTCCTGATGTTGTTATCGCATGTGTTGGCGGCGGAAGCAATGCTATCGGTTCATTTTATGAATATATAAAAGATGAAGGCGTTAAACTTATCGGATGTGAGGCAGCGGGTCTTGGAGTTGATAATCCTAAGAATGCAGCAACTATGGCAAATGGATCGGTCGGAATCTTCCATGGTATGAAATCACTTTTCTGCCAGGATGAATATGGACAGATCGCTCCTGTTTATTCTATTTCAGCAGGACTTGATTATCCGGGAATCGGACCGGAACATGCTTATCTTGCTTCTATTAACAGAGCTGAATATGTTCCGATCACAGACGAAGAGGCAGTAAGAGCTTTTGAATATCTTTCAAGAACAGAAGGTATCATACCTGCAATCGAAAGCAGTCATGCTGTAGCACAGGTATTAAAGATCGCTCCGAAGATGCCAAAGGACAGCATTATTGTTTGTACTATCTCAGGAAGAGGAGATAAGGACGTAGCTGCTATCGCAAGATACAGAGGCGTTGAGATTTACGAATAGAAACCGGTGGGGAAAAGATATTTGAACAAAAGGAGAGGTTAAGTTATGTATAAGGATATTTTAGCTAAGGTAACAAATAAAGAGACACTTACACCTGAGGAAATCTCAGAATTTATAAATGCAGTTGCAGCTGATGAAGTAACAGATGTTCAGATAGCAGGATTTCAGGTTGGTTTATTGATGAAGGGAACCAATACAGATGAGCTTGCAGCATTTGCAAATGCAATGAGAGCTAACTGTGTACCTATAAGAGCAAATGTAAAGGATGAAATGATGGATACCTGCGGAACAGGCGGAGGACTCAGTACATTCAATATTTCCACAGCTACAGCACTTGTTGCGGCAGCAGCGGGAATTCCGATTGCAAAGCACGGAAGCAGATCTATTTCATCACTTTCGGGAAGTGCGGATGTTCTTGAAGCTTTGGGAGTAAATATCAACTTGAATTCAGAGCAGGCCGCAGCACTTATAGAGAAAATCAATATTGCATTTATCTATGCACCTCTGTTCCATCCTGTAATGGGAAAGGTTCTCCCTCCTGAAACAGAGCTTGGAATCAAGACGATTTTCTATACAATCATTGGACCGCTTATCAACCCTGCATTTGCGCCAAGACATCTTCTTGGAGTTTATAAGCCTGAGCTCCTTGAAACAGTATCAGAAGTAGCAAGAAGAATCGGATATACAAAGGCAATGTTCGTATACGGCGAAGATGGACTTGATGAGATATCACTTCTTGGAAAAACTAAGGTTTATGAGCTTAAGGATGGAGAAGTTCTCAAGTATACTATCGCACCGGAAGACTTCGGCCTGAAGAGCTGCACACTTGAAGATATTAAGACAGGAACACCTGAAGAAAATGCAGCAACAATCACAGGTGTATTTAACGGTGAAATAGAAGGACCAAGAAAAGACGCAATCATACTTAATGCAGCCGGAGCACTTGTTGTAGGTGGTAAGGCAAATGATTTCGCAGAGGGTATCGCACTTGCAAGAGAAATAATCGATAGTGGAGCAGCAAAGCAGAAGCTTGCTGAACTTGTAGAAGAGTCAAATAAATATGCATAGATTCAGACAGAGCATTATAGATAAGAAAACTGAAAATGTTATCCCGGTGGTTGTTGACTTCAAATGTATTTCTCCCGGAGAGGGACGTCTGATCATGCCGGAAGATGCACCTTCACTTGCTCGTAAGATACAGGAGGCTGGTGTACCGGCAATATCAGTTGTGACTGAGCCGAATGATTTCGGCGGATCCCTGGAGATGCTTGAAAGAATAGTTCAGGCGATTGATGTTCCTGTACTGAGAAAAGATTTTATCAGGACCAAGGAAGAAATCGATGTGAGCATAAAGTGTGGCGCCAGTGCGGTTCTGCTGATGTGCTCAGTCATGAGTGAAGACGACATGAGAATGTGTTATGACTATGCTCTTGAAAAAGGGATAGAACCATTTGTCGAAACACATAGTATAAAGGAAATGGAGCTGGCAAATGAAATTGGTGCCAGTCTTATGGGAATCAACAACCGCAATATCCTCGAACTTGAAAAGGACGGAGGTACTGTCAGCACGACAATGAATCTGATGAAGCAGGTTCAGAAAGACGAGTCGAAAGTCCTGGTTAGTGAAAGCGGAATTCTTACTCCGGAAGACGCAAGAAATGCCATTGATTCGGGAGCGGACGCTGTCCTTATTGGAACAGCCATATGGAAAGCCCAGAACCCTGTTGAGTATTTGAAGAAGTTGATGAATGGATAGCATTCTATCTATTTAAGGAATGGAAATGATAAATTCAAAGGTAAAAATATGCGGAATCATTCGGGAAGAAGATATTGAAACCTGCGTGAGGTACGGAACGGATATAGTAGGGTTTGTGGTTGAGTATCCAGTAGATGTGCCGTGGAATCTGGAGCGGGAAAGAGCAAAAGAGCTGATAGAACATTTTCGGATAATATCAAAGAAAAGTGATCAGCCGGTAAAATGTTGTATCGTATCCGGTGGAGACGTGGATAAACTGGAGGAACTGGTACAGTTTCTGGAACCTGACTATATACAGATGCATTATAAGGAAAATGCTAAGGATGTTGAGCAGTTGAAAGAAAGACTTGCAGGGACGAAAACACAGATAATCAAGACAGTTCTTAATGTATCGGATGCACCGGATTTTGAAAAGAGCGGAGCAGATATTCTTCTAGTTGATGCAAGAAATTCTGAAAATGCTGCAAACAGTAAAGCTACTATAGATGAGGAAATATATAATAAGGTAAGGTCTTCCGTAAAAATACCGGTCATGGCCGCAGGAGGAATAATGCCGGAAAATGTGGCTGAGATAGTAAATAGACTGCAACCGGAAATCATAGATCTGATGACTGGGGTTGAAGATAAACCTGGCCAGAAATCGGAAGAGAAGATAAGAAATCTTTTTGAAGAATTAAAAAAGTAGAAAGAGGGCGATGAAATGAGTAACATTTACAAAGCATTTGAAAATAAAAAAGCTTTTATAGCATTTCTTACAGCAGGAGATCCTGATTACGAAACAAGTCTTGCAAACTTCAGAGCTGTTCTTGAAGCGGGAGCTGACCTGGTAGAGGTCGGAATTCCATTTTCAGACCCAATAGCTGAAGGTCCTGTAATTCAGGAAGCTGACATTAGAGCTCTTGGTGCAGGAATGACTACAGACAAGGTATTTGAGCTTGTGAAGGAACTTAGACGTGACTACGATACACCAATCGTATTCATGACATATGCAAATCCTGTTTACCATTATGGAGCTGACAAATTTTTCCAGAAGGCAAGTGAGGCAGGAGCTGATGGAATAATAATTCCTGATTGTCCATTTGAAGAGCGTCATGAATTTGATGAAACAGCCGCAAAATACGGCATGGATTTCATTTCAATGATAGCTCCAACAAGTGAGGATAGAATCAAGACTATTGCTTCTCAGGCAAAGGGATTTATCTACGTTGTTTCATCCCTTGGAGTTACAGGTGTAAGAAGCGAGATAAACACAGATCTTGAGTCAATCGTAAAACTCATCAAAGAAGCTACAGATACACCAGCGGCAATCGGATTCGGAATCAGTAAGCCTGAACAGGTTACTAAGATGACAAAGTTTGCTGATGGAGCAATTGTAGGTTCAGCAATGGTTAGAATCGTTGCAGAATACGGAAAAGATGCACCGGAAAAGCTGGCTGAATATGTAAAGAGCATGGTAGCTGCGAAGGCATAGATTTATATTGAAATAAATAAGATATTAAAGTGTAACGGGTCTGTTGTGCGTTTTAGTGCGACGGACCCGTTTTTATTGTATTAGCGATAAAAATAAACCACCTGCTATGCAGGTGGTCCCCAATTAGCTTTAGCTTCAAGTATAAAAACCTCCAGTGCTATAATAAGTGCAGGTTCGCCAACCGCACTGAAACAGCAAAGGAGGTATCCAAATGGATAATAATAGTTTATCACATACTACGTGGGAATGTAAGTATCATATAGTATTTGCGCCGAAGTTTAGAAGAAAAGTTATATATCAACAGATTAGGGCAGATATAGGATATATTCTGAGTGAACTATGTAAAAGAAAAGGTATCGAGATAATAGAAGCAGAAGCGTGTCCGGATCATATACATATGTTGGTTAGAATTCCACCAAAGTATAGTGTATCGGAAGTAATGGGATATTTAAAAGGAAAAAGTTCGCTGATGATATTTGAACGACATGCGAATTTGAAGTACAAGTATGGAAATCGACATTTTTGGTGTAGAGGATATTATGTGGATACAGTTGGAAAAAATGCAAAAAAGATAGAAGAATATATTCGAAACCAATTACAAGAAGATTTAGAGTACGATCAAATGTCGTTGAAAGAGTACGTTGACCCGTTCACGGGCGAGCCGGTAAAAAAAGGCAAATAAAAAAGGCTCTTTAGAGCCGGCCTGTGACCGCAGTGCGGAAGGCGGATTTTCAGAGCCTCTTTAGAGGCAAGCAGGGAACAGCGGCTTATAGCCGCAGAGCAAACCACCAGCTAAGCTGGTGGTGCTGATTAAAAAAATTGTGTTTTTTGCATTGATGGTTTATTCCTTAATTGTTACCGGACTGCCTATGTGGTAAAATTAAAATATCAATTGTTGTGGTAAATACTAGAGTGTATGACGGGTATTGTTTTATTGAGAAAAGAGCTGAAGTCACGTAAAGATCGCAAGTGAGATAAGCAATACATCAATTAAAGATCAAACTGATCAGTCAAGAAGGGCCTTTGGGCCTTTCTTACGATATTATATAAAATTAGGATTTGAAGATAATAATCAGAAATACAAGGATATGAGATTGGGTGTTCCGGAACACGGATTACGATGCTATATATTCCTACATGAAATATACCAACGTGGGTTCTTATTCAACAGCGATCGCAAATGGCATGAAGAAAGTGAAAGAATATCCGGATCCGAAAAATACTATTTCCTACGCTTATGCGATCACAAGGGAATCATGGAATGCACTGTTCACGCTCTTATCGAAGATCTTTTCTCCCTCTTCCGGCGCAAAGCCTTCGTATATCTCGAAATCGGAATCCCCCTTTGAGAAACCGGTTCCGGGACCGTCATCATGTCTGACATAGGCTACCTCAACACCGGAATCTCTGGCCGCCCTGATCAAAGCCTTAATATTTTTTTCTAGCTCATGGAACCCGAAAAGTCTCTCATCCGTAATTCCTTTCTGCGTATCGATTACAAGTAAGATCATTGTATGTTATCCTTCCTGAACACTATCATCCGTCGGCAGAACTCCGGCACCATACTACGCCCCGAGTTTTCCGCCTCATCTATCAGCAGTTACCATTTTATCTTGTGCTCTTTCTTTTTTTCTCCTAATTTTTGTACTTCTTTTTCTTTGTCTTCTTGTATTCTTTTTTTTTCTTTTAATTCTTCTTCTTTTTTGGCTTTTTCTGAATTATATTTAAGTATTTTTAAATTTTCTTCTTTTTCTTGTGCTAATTTTTTTGTATATTTAAAATACTTATTTTTTTACTTTCTACTATTTCCTGGACCATTTTTTTTCTTTTATTATTCTTTTTTTTTCTGTTTCTTTTAAATATTCCCCCAGTAATCTTTTTATATTTTGTAATATTTCTTTTTTTTCTTTTTCTAATTGTTCTTTATATTTTATTTTTTCTGATTCTTTTTTTTCATTTGATCAATTATAACTAAACATCAATCTCTTCGTTGTTTTTAAATTAATTTTTCTTTATCTTGTTGGTTTTTTAATTCTTTAAATCTTTCCATTTTCAACATTGTATCTATTTTTATTTCTTTTCTTCGATAATTTTGCTCCATATTTTTATATTCCTGCTTTTGTTTATCCCTAATTGTTGCGACTTTTGCATAAAAAGCTAATTTTTCCATTTCTTTTACAACATCTTTATTATCATCAAAATATTTTTGTTTATTTATCATATTTTCTTTTTCTATATCACTTAAAAAATATTTTGGTCTATTTTTGTTTTATAATTTTTTCTTTTAAAGCAAGGGCTTTGGCTTATTGCATATCTTTTTGTTCTTTTTGCATACATTCATTGTTTAATGATTCTTCCCTTGATGGAATTAAAGCATTTTTTTTAATTCTTTCATAATCATAAAAAAAATAAAAAGCTGTATCTATTGAGGATAAATGAGGTTTTATTCTCTTATTGTTGCTTGATATTGCTGTAAATTCTGATAATGTTCTTGAATATGTTATTCATTTTTATTTTTTATTAAAAATATGCTATATTTTTAAAATTTAATTATTTTAGTTTATTTGTATTTAAAATTTAATATAAAAAAATAATATATTATTGTGGGGATCGGGGGATTGGGCCCAATCCCCAACATTTATAAAATATCTTATCTATCAAATTATATTTTTTAATAATTTATTTTTTATTTAAAAAATATGAATCCCGAATTAACTTTAGTAGTAGGTGATATGTTTGTTCCTCAAAGGAGTCCAGATATTGATGAAAAATTTAAAATAATATTAATTCAAAAATAATTTCAATATGTATTATTCTTTAGGAAATATTGGTAGCTGTGAATCATATGATTGACTAAAAATCTTTCAAATGATTTCCATACAGTAAAAGGTAATTTTAATGAAGGTGATATTCCAAACAAAAAATCGTTCAAATTGGAGAATTAAAATAGGAATGATTCATGGGCATCAAGTTTTACAATGGGGGGATTTAGATTCTTTAACAAATATTCAAAGAGAATTAGGATGTGATATTTTATTATCAGGACATAATATAAAAGTAAAAGATAAAAAATTTTATATTAATCCTGGTTCTTAAGTGGTGTTTTTATTAATTAATTGCTGATCATAATCCTAGTTGTATTTTGATGGCTTTACAAGGAGAAGAAGCTATTATTTATTCATATATATTAAATAATAAAAATGAAAAATTTGAGTAAAGTAAAATAGAATTTAGTAAAGGTGAAAATGAATTTAAATTTGTTAAAAATGAAGAAAAATGAAGAGGAAGAAGAGAAGAAGAAAATGAAGATAAAAAAGAAAAAATGGAAAAAGTAGAAAAAAAAGAAGATGAAAAATGAATTTCCAACAAATATTTGACAAAGGAAATATTAGAAATAAAGGATGCCAAAATTTGTACGAAGAAAAGAGTCAATGATATGGAATTAGTAAATGTTATCAGAAAAAGACTCTAAAATTGCGATCAATCTGATGAATTTTATAATCTCACTGATTTTGAAGATTAGCATGTTTTTCCTATACTATATATGGGTAATCGAAATATCTACAAACTGATACTATACCCCCTAAAGAAAAGGCATTTCAGGTTGGAATTGCCCATTATTAATAAATCCAAGAATTTATATCACAAAAAATCTTATTGTTTATTATATTGTCTGTGTATTGATTTTAGTAGTTGATTAATTAAGAAGTCAAATTTTAGAAGAAATAAGGGAATATTTAGATAATAGTATGCCAATAATTAAGCTAATAAAATTTTATTCTTATTAATTTGAATATAATTGAGTTTAAAATGTGTATAAAATTTATTATATTTAACATTCATAAAGAAGTTGGCGATATTAAAAAAAACTATGAAGATCAAGCAACAACGCCATATATAAGTATATCAGATTCATCTAACATGCAAGTTGAGTCTTCTCATTTTTCAATTAATAACAAAAATTCTACTTCTTATATAAATAATCAGCATAATACAAATCATAATAACAATAATAATTTAATTTCTTCTAATAGTGCTTTATCTTTATCGAAATCAATTATAAATAATAATATAAATATATCCCATAATAACAATAATAATTCAGGAGTTCAAATTTCATTCGAAAATGTGTCTTTATCAGGCTCAAATAAATTACAAATTTCTTCAAATTCAATAATATTTAAAAAAAATGATATTTCAAAAACTAGTATCTTTTTATCTCCTTCAACTTTATGTAATTATTATCAACAATCTAATGATGTAACTCCATATAAAAGTCCTTTAATGAAACAACAAGAGCATGAACATGAATTAATAAGAGAAAATGATCAATCGAGCGGGAAAGATATTCCTAAATTAAAGCAAATTAATATTGATATTTTACATAAAAGAAAAAATACATTTGGGGCTGGAAATAATAGTAATAAAAGTATAAATAATATAAATCCAAATTTAAATAATATAAATAATAATAATTGTGAAATTACTTCTAGAAGTGATGAAAATAGTTTAGATAATAATAAAACACTTAGTTCCCAAAGGAAATATTTATTTGATAAAAAAACCCCTATCAAATACGCAAAAAATCAATTAAAAAGCGGAGAAAAAAATAAAAGTTCTAAAAGCAATAATAGTAAATTAGAAAATAATAATTCAAATTCAAATATTTTTGATAATAAAAATAATAATAATTGTGAAGAGGATTTTAAAAATAAAAAAAATAAAGGTATTTCAATGGCCCCAAATAAAAACGGAAGAAATTTAATGGATACTTTTGAAAAAGTTGGAAATGATGATGATAATTTAAAATTTTTTAATAATAGAAGACAACCGACTGAAATCCATTTAACATCCGGGGAATATAAGGCAAATAATAATAATAATAATGATAAAAATGAAAATAATAATAATTTTAATAAAAAATTTATTGAAAGACTAGATGAAGATAGTAGTTTTATGGAAAAAGATAATAATATTATTAATAAATCAAATAATGAAATTGAAGAGACTAATTTTATTGATAAAATTAAAAATGGTTTAATAAAAGAAAAAAATGAAGATAAAAATATAAATATATATAATAATAATAATTCTATAAATAATAATTATAATACTAATTCCAAAAATGAAAAAAATGAAAAGAAAAAAGAAGAAATAACAAAACAAAATAAGGAAAATAGTAATGTAATCCCCTATATGTTTCAGGAACATAGATCTTTCCAGGCTCCCAGTATATTTTTTCCAAATATTCTTGTCTTTTTGAATTAAATATTTTAAAAGCGTCAGTAGTCTTTCAAAATAATTTCCTGAAACAACTTATAACTCTGTAAAATTCATCTGGGAGGGTCCTTAGGGATTACGGTAATAATAAAGAAATAAAGGATAATCATAGTAATAATAGTATTCCAATAAATAAAGAAGATTGGAAAAAAATATGTGTTAAAAAAGGTTTGCCTAATCATAAAAAGGAAAATAATAATAATAATATAACAGAATTATCTAAAAATATTATTAAAGAATTATCTAGAACAAATTTAAATAAAAGAAAAGAAAGTAGGACAAAATCAAGACCTTCTTCTTTTACTAAAAATATTATTATTAATTTTAATTCATTTAATTCTATTGGTATAAATAATAATAACAATAATAATATAGAAAATATTTTAGGAATTAAAAAAAAGAATAGTAATACCGTAAACATTACATTAAGTCCCCGCCAGCTAAGTACCCCCCTCGAATTTTGCTCCCTAATTTCAAAATTATACCTATTCTGTTTTTATCCTACATCCCCTAAAACTCCCTAAATTTGTGACAATTTAAGTCCCCCCCAAAAATTTTCAAAAAAAAATGCTGGCAGGGGGGGAGTTAGGGTGACGTTTATGGTATATTTCTAAAAAAAGCAAAATATAATAATGAATTTAAAAATATAAATGATATAATTGATAAAAAAAGTAAAAAAATAACAAATAAAAATAATCCAGAAAATAAACAAACAAATAATACTATTGAGCCATTTCAGATAAGAAGAAAAATAAAAATACCTAATCGTCAAGGTAAAAAAGATAAAACCTATAAAGAGATTTCTATATATAATATTACTAATAATAAAGAAAAAAAGAGACCTCCTAGTTCTGAAAATTATAATAGAAGAGCCACATCTTTTTCTAATTTAAAACAGACAATGAATGCTAATTTATTTCATAATAATGTAAATAATAATAATACTAATACTAATAAGAATACCAATAAAAAAAGTTCAAATTCTAATAATTATTCCGGACAAAAAAATGCAAATAAAAACCAAGCCAAAAAACAAAAACCTTTAATTTCAAATTCTTTTGTTGAACAAGATTCTAAACAGCCTCTCAAAAATATATCACATAATCATCAACATCAAGATAATAATAATAATGAATTTAATAATAATTTAAAGAATAACCAACAAGAAAATATTAATCATAAAATAATAAAGAAAAAAATAAAGCCTTTAATAAATAAAAAAGAGAAAGAAAGAGAAAAAGAAAAAGATATTTCTACTAATTCTAATTTAATATTAAATAATAATATTAATGATAGAAATTATCAAACAGTTTCTTCTGTATCTAGAAATGTTTTAGAAATAAAAATAAGAAATAAATTAAATAATAAAAAAGAGAATGAAGAAATAATAAAAAAGAAAGATAATAAATTTAATAAATCACTTTTTAATAATGAATCAAATAATAATAATAACAATAATAATAATAATAATAGTAATTTTGATATTAATAATAGTAATATGAATGATAATAAACTGAATAATAATTCAAATATAAAAAATAATATGCAAATAAAAAAAAAAGATGAACAAAAAGTGATTTATTAAATTTATTATCTTTCTTTTT